>JAAVTG010000263.1:0-60068 GCA_011947345.1 Phytophthora quininea | reverse complement strand
ACGGATTCACATCGGGAGCTGCCACCAAATTCCGTGGCAGAGCAGCAGCTGCTTGTGCTTGCTGCTGTGGCTGCCCAAACAAGCTACCAGTTGTGCCAAATCCTCCAGTAGAAGGAGCAGGAGTAGCAGTACCAAATCCGCCAAACCCGCCAGCCGTGCTACCAAAGCCTCCACCACTACCAAAACCAAAGCCTGTCGTACCAATGCTAGTGGCAGTATTGGTTCCTCCGAAAAGCGAAGAACCGCTGGTTGCGGCACCCCAAAGACTCCCAGTAGTACCTGGCGTAGTCGATCCAAACAGACTGCCGGTTGCAGGCTTGGCTCCTCCAAATAGGCTCGTCGCTCCGCCAGGTGTCGTTGTTGCCGCGCCACTAAAGCCGAAACCTCCCGTCGAACCAGCTGCGCCTCCTATAGATCCAAATAGAGACGTTGTTCCCGCTACAGGTTGCGCAGGAGTTGCGCCAAAAGCGCTGGAGCCACTAGTCCCGAAGGCGCTACCCGTAGTGCTACCAAACGCACTGGTTCCACCGGTGGAACCAAATCCAAAGCCACCCGTAGCTGCTGGCTTAGGAGCAGTCGCGCCGAACGAAAATCCAGTCGATGCTGGTGCCGCTGCTGCTCCACCCCCACCGAAAAGAGACGTCGTAGCACCTGGTTGTGGTTGCGCAGTTCCGAAACCAAAGCCTCCCGTAGCAGGCGCAGGAGTTTGTGTCGCCGAAGCTCCAAATCCACCGAAACTAGTTGATCCAGTCGGCTTACCAAATGCCGAGGTACCGAACCCAGAAGAAGCTGCGGGGGTGGTCGAACCAAAACCACCAAAACCGCCAGTCTGTGGTTGAGCTGCAGGTGCCGGGGCGCCAAAACTGCTGCCGAACCCACCAGACGACGCACCAAAAGCGCTACCCGTGGCAGGAGCTCCGAACGCCGACGTGGCGCCAGGTGCTGCACCAAACGCGCTGCTCGTAGCAGGAGCGCCAAAGCCGCCCGTTGCAGGTCGAGCAGCACTATTTCCAAACAAACTTCCTCCCGCAGCGGGGCTGCAGGCTGCGTTCCAAATCCACCGAACCCGCTCGCCGCGCTTGGTGTAGTCGTTGAGCCAAAACCAGATGACCCAAAGCCTCCGCCAGTAGGCGTCGCTCCAAATGCTGACGGCGTGCTACCGAATCCTCCTGCGGCTCCAAAGGCCGAGCTCGAGGTCGGTTGCTGCGTACCAAATCCTCCAAACGCGCCTGCCCCACCTGTCGTTGCACCTGGGGCCGGGGCATTCTGCGTGGCCGCCGCCTGTGCAGCTGCAGGGTCGGTGCGCTTCAAATAATCTTCGTAACGAAGCTCCTCAGCAGACTTGTGAGCGTACGCCGGCATGCGTGAGATGGAGACATAATTGGCAGTGCCTCCATTGCCCGACGGCTCCATCTCCTCGTCGGCTGGTAGGGCGGTTGCCCCGTACCAACTTGCACCTGTCCCGGTGCAGTGCCTGCTGCAGGCTGCGCGCCAAATCCTCCGAAGCCCGACGTTCCAGTCGCAGCTGCTCCGAATCCACCAGGCGTAGCAGCAGCCGTCGCTCCAAACGGACTCTTGGCTGTTGAGGAGGAGGCCCCAAAGCCCCAGTAGTAGCGCCGCCGAACATACCGCCACTACCTGGGGTGGGGGTTCCGAAGCCTCCTGTGGTGGCTCCACCAAAGGCGCTGGTTCCTGTGTTGTTTCCGAAGGTACTGGTGGTCCCAAAGGGGCTGGGGCTGGCTGCCTTGGCCCCAAAGGGGTACTGGCTCCGAAGGCCGATGTGCCGCCGGATCCAAAGCCACCGGCGGCGGCGCCGCCTCCGAAGGCCGACGTCGAGCCAAAACCCGACGTGGTGGACGGGTTGGCGGCTGCTCCAAAGCCTGCCGCCGGCTGGGAAGATGCTCCGAAGCCGCCAAACCCTGAGGACGGCTGGGACACAGCGCCAAAGCCCGTGGTTGGCTGGGAGGAGGCTCCGAAGCCCCGAACGGAGGCTTGGCTGGGGTCGAGCCGAACGTGGATGTGGAGGCGCCAAAGCCGCCGCTTGCTGCGCCCCCGCCGAAGGGAGACGCGGCCGCCGAGCTGCCGAAGCCGCCTGTCGTACCGCCGCCGCCGCCGAAGCCCCCGAAGCCGCCGCTCGCGGCGCTGCTGCTGCCGAAGCCGAACGACATGGAGCTTTCCCGCGCTGCTGCTTTCTGTGTGGCGTTGTGGCCGCTTGGCTCCCACGAATTAGGTGGGGTCCAAAATAGTACCCTTTATTTTTCACATCGCCCTGTATTTACAACTTTTTTTGCATACCCTACCGAAAGTCGAGGAGCACGAGATGCATCTTCTTGAGATCTCGTCGGATGACAACCTTGCCCGGAACGTGTCGCGAAAACTTTTCGCCGTCGAAATTGCTTGGCACCTTCAGAACGACGCACTTGGCGCTGCCTTGCAAGCGCGTGCAGATCGTGCAGTGGCAGACCTCCAAGAAACAGATCGACCTTGGCGCGATCCTTGTACTCCGGTCCGCCCCATGGCGGATCCAAAAGACGACGTCCTGCTCGAGCTCCAACATGACGTCCAGGTAGTTGGCGTGAAGACACTTTGCATTCGACTTCTTGAGTACCTGGAGGTTGTGCCGCAGCATTCGCACGCGCGTCGAGTCGTTCTCGATGGCATTTACGTGCGTGAAAAAGTCGCAAAACGAGAGCACGTTGCCTCCCACACAAGCAGTTCCATCCGTAACGACGAGCGGGTACTTATTGCGGATCTCAGAGCTAGTGGACGCGAGCTCTTCCTCGGCGTCGAGCTCCTTCTCCGACCTGACGTCCTCTTTCGGCGGTGCAAACAGCGCCAGCACTGCTTCGGATATCTTTGTGGCCATCTCAAAGTCTGTCACGCTGAACTCGGCAACTTCGTCCACTTGCAGCTGATTTCGGACCTCAAAGTCCAAGTTCCGAAAGAAAAATCGCGTTTGTCTCCGCACTTCTTGTATCGTGGAGATCGTGGAGACCCGTGCGATTCATTTCCTGACCTGGGCGACTCCAACCTGGACGACGACCGACGCTTCTGGCGGCTTCCACTATGATGTGTGTGTCCGCCGTTCTCCTCCCCGTCGTAGTGGTGCGGTCTCGTGCCATTATAATGCGACCCATTAGAATTACCCTTGGCCTTCCGTGCATTGTACTCCGGCGAGTGAGCCCGTCCACCGGGACTCTGGCGCTGCGTAGCTGCAGTTGCTTCATCCACGTGCAGTTTATCCGCCAGTCTCTGCAAACTGCTGCGCCGTGCGAACATCACCTCACCTAGTAGCGACGGATGCGGAGCTCCGTTGCTGTCGAGCTTTTCTGCGTCCTGCGCCACCATCTTCTGTCGCCTCTTGCTCTGTTGTCGTCTGCGTCGTCTCAGCTCTCCTTCCCCTTCGTCCTGACTCAGTGCTCGCTCCTCCACCAAGGCAGGGGGCAACGGAGCACCATCCGACCGACTGCAACCAAGTGCGGGAGGTGGGCCTGGTGGTAAGACTGCTGTCGGTGTCAGTGGTGGCTGTGTCGTCCGGCGGTCGATCCGAGTACGGCGACCATGGGACACGACAGTCTTCCACTCGCCCTCCTCGCGAATTAAGTGGTCATTGGGCTTGGGACCTTTGGTCAGCGCCTCCTCACGTTTCGCCTTCTCCTCCTGCAGACGCTGCAACTGCCGTGCACGCTGTAGCTGCTTCTCCCGGCGCAGGCGCTTGGCTTCGAGCTCGGCCTGGTGCTTTGACGCGAAGCCGCTGGCCGGACGCCACAGGCGCTCGCCGTCGAGGCTGCTGCTGCGCTGTCGTGCAGGCGACGAGATCACCGTCGAGATGGACTGCCGCAACCCACGAGTCTGCAGCTCGCTGCGCAATTCCATCAGCCGCCGGCACTCGCTCACTTACGAGTCACGAGAAGTTTCAAAATGGCAGAAGGGTTAACTAAAAGGGTTAAATCATCTTATGATTTTCCTGCTCAAGTCCAAGAAATACCACCCGAAGAAACTGTAGACATCTTGCACTGCTTGTGCGGTGACAATCCCAACTCCATGCGCCGTGACGGCAGATCACTCTGCCTGGCGACGAAAGTTCAATCGACATTTCAACAACAGGTTTTCCGAGCACTCTTGAACGAAGCTCCTACATGCCCACAAGCCTTACCGCCGATCGACAGAGTTGGCGCAGTAGATCACGATAGCCGACTGTAAGTCTCCGCCAGCAAAGTAACGTCGTTGGACGTGTATCACAGTTCAAGCTGGCGGCCAGGCCATCGACGGTCTCGACGAAAAAAGCCCAGCTGTCGTTCTCAGCAACAGCATGGCACACTCTATCGTCGGTATCTCCGGCTGCCATCCATAGTGAATGCTTCTGTTTGCCGTGCATTGGTGCATTGCGGCATCGGGTCTTCGTCGACACAGCGGTTCCCCAGCTCAGGTTTGCTTGGCGGATCGTATCGGAGACCGTGGCTGGGAACGCTAGTGCAGCGATTTTCTTGGCATCGCCTCGATAGTGCACTACGGTATTGTGTCCGAAAGCGCTGGAACCGACTTCTCGCGAGGAATCTACACTGCCCGGGCCTTATCCGCCCCAACAGCTCCAAAGAGACCAGCAAAGAAGACCAAGAAGACCAAGAAGATGTCCGTCCTGCAATAGAACGCTTCGCCAAGTTCAAGTTGGCGTCGCGTCTTTGTCCTCGCTCGACGTCTGGCGCTCAGCCTCACTTCCGCTTTTGCTGCATGGGGCCGAGTCGCTGTCGGTGCGGACTCAAGACCAGACTGAGGGGCTCGGAATAACACGTAGCAGGGAACACACAGGTCGGCACACTCACACAGCAAGAGGAACAGGCCCCATCCTCACTCCACCGGGCCAAGATGGTGGGCGTGGCCATGAACTTCTACGACGACCAGGGGCGCCAGGACTTGACGCCCACCGAGGGCAACCGCACGTACGCCATCATCGTGTGCATCTTCGCGTCCCTGGGCGGCATCTTCTTCGGCTACGACCAGGGCGTGACGGGCGGCGTGCTGGTCATGAGCAGCTTCCTCAATGACTTTTGCGTGGGCTGGCACGCGCAGACCATGACCGACTGCACGCGGGCCACGGCCGAGTTGCCGCAGCGCTGGGTGGACTACACGCTCTGGTACAACATGACGTACAACATTGGCTGCATGGTGGGCGCCATCGTGGGCGGCTGGATCGCCGACAAGTTCGGGCGCCGCCTCACCATCTTCCAGGCAGGCTCGCTCTTCTGTCTCGGCACGTCGTGGCTCGCCTTCTGCCCCAGACAGGCGCACGGCTCGCTGCTGGTGGCGAGGTTCATCCAGGGCATGGGCGTGGGCAACTCGTCCTTCTCGCTTCCCTGTTCGGGGCCGAGATGGCCCCAAGGAGCTGCGCGGCTTCTTATCGGGCTTTATGCAGATGACGGTCGTCACGGGCCTGCTCTCGGCCAACATTGTCAACCAGATCGTCGAGAACCACGAGCGAGGCTGGCGCATCACCAACGGAGTGGCTATGGCGGCCCCCATTGTGGTTATGCTCGGCATCTTCTTCGTGCCAGAAAGCCCGCGTTGGACGTATCTCCACAAGGGCAAGGACGCAGCTTCCGCGGTGCTCAAGCAGCTGAGACAGACTAGGAAGATTGGGAGGGAGCTCCGAGCTATCGGCGCCCAAATCGCCAGGGAAGGGCAGCAACCAGCAGGGTACAAAGACCTCATGGAACCATCGGTGCTCAAGCGGGTTATCATCGCCATGCTGCTGCAGGTGCTCCAACAAGCAACAGGAATCAACCCTGTCTTCACCTACGGGGTCTCATCTTCAAGGATGTCGTGGGGGACGGTATTTTTCGGTGCTCATCCTGTCGATCGTGAACTTCTTGAGCACCATCCCGGCCATGAGGTGGGTAGACACTTACGGCCGCCGCCAGTTGCTGTTGGTCGGTGCTGTGGGCATGGTGGTGGGGCACTTGCTATCCGCTATCCTGTTCACAATAGGCTGCGATGGAAACACAGAGAGCTCGGGCTGTACCAAGTCGGCTGGCTACGCCATCATTGTGGGCACTTCATTCTTCGTGTTCAACTTTGCCATTTCGGGGGCCCGTGTGCTGGATCTACCCGGCCGAGATATTCCCTCTCAATGTGCGGTCAATGGCCGTCTCGCTTTCCACCATGGCCAACTGGCTCATGGGCGTGGTCATGACGTGGGTGGTCAAGCTCTTCCCGTCGCTCAACATTAACGGCGTCTTCTTCCTCTTTGTGGCACGTGCATCGTGAGCGGTGTATTCGTGTACTACATGTGTCCGGAGACGAGCGGCATTTTGTTGGAGGACATCGAGACCCTGTTCGACGGCAGTGCGCGCCACAAGAACTCGCCCAAGGGCGTGCAGGAAACGCCGTTTCAGTCCATGCAGAGCTACCGCACGCCAGTATGAGTACGCGGGAGCTCCTTGTAAAGTTTTATCGTGTAAATTAAGTTGGACAAACATGTTCTTGTTGCAGTCTGCGCTGCCAGCGGTTCTCTCCTGCAATTCTCGAGCGATGTACCATCCTTGTTGTTCTCGAATATTTCTTTGGATGCAGCTATTGTGCTGAGGTCGAAGTAGAACGTGCTCCGAGGAAGTTGTGCCTTAGCGTGTATATGGCAGAACCAAAAGTGAAGAAGAGCTTCGTGGCGCCAACCGTGCCGCTCAGGGAAGCAACTACCTTAGTCCAACACTGTGCACCCAGTCCTGCTTGGATGGCTTTAGTCCTGCGCGATCGCAAGCGTTGACTCTCAGCTTGGTCGTACTGCCAATTTAATCTTTATCCCCCAGGTCAAAAGCCTACCGGTAGCAAGGGAGAGAGCCTACCCGTAGGCTGGAGGTTAGTTTGTTATCTATAGAAGTTTGTATTGAAAGTCATATGCTTAGTAGAAAAAGTCATATTGAAGATGACGAAAGATGTGCACTGTAGCATGCTCGGTCGGATCGAGGCCCACAAATGCCGAAGAAGATGTCTTGAGCGACGTCAGGGCACTTAGCGCAATAATAAGACGCCTTCTTCTTGCATACACCGCACTTTCGTTGAGGCCGCTTGCCTTGAAGACGCATTGCTGCGTATTGGGGAAGCTCGATGAACGGTTTGATGTGGTGGTCTGGAGCTCCCTCAACACTGCCTTCAGAATCTCCATCTCCATTATGTGTTGACCTTGCAGTCTCGAACTCGTTGAATATCAATTGGTGAGCTAGCTGTGAGGCAAAGTCATTGAAGTCGACGTTGCCGGCATTTTCTGTGTCGTAGCGGTACGCCAAATACGCGTCAACTACCACCATGCCAAGGATAGTGCTAAATAATCGATGTGTCCAATTGCGGGTGATCCACTCACGCTCAATCGCTAAGCTGCCTTGTCGATAGTGATCGTGAATATCAATCGTAGAGAACTTAGAGAAAAACAGCTCCATCATTTGCGGACGAGAAATTACTTTTTCATACCGTAGCGTTTCGTAAATCCCCTCTCGATTTATCAGTCGATGACGCGGTCGTACTGAATCTGTACCTGGCAATGTTGTGCCGCGATTGGAAATGATAGTCTTTGGCTTTCGATCTGCCCAGCACATTGCGTACATTTTGTTTCCGAGATCTGTAGTACTTTCATACACTTTGAATGAGCCTCGCGGAGGAGTAGTTTCGAACCAATTTGTCAATGCCTGCTTTGGATATTCGACAGTAGCAGTCTTTACCATGCCCATAAAATATAGGCCAAGATGTGCTTCAAGCTGAACTAGTGTCTTGACTGAAGCAAAGGCACTGTCAGCAACTATGGTACGTCCACTCCCCTTGTACGGCGCTGCAAGCCTGAGGACGACAGCGGTACCTTCGCCGTACTCACGGTAATACTGCTTTGCACGCTGGCGGTCTTTACCTTCAACCAGTTCCAGACCAAGGAGCACGCCGCTCTCGCCGTCAGCAATCGACTTCAACTCCGTGCCTTTGTCTTCTGGTTTTCGTGCAATTTTAATTTTATGAGGTAGACCGTCGTGACAGTATTTCCCTTCTCTGCCTTTCCAAGCGCTCATACACTCGTCAACACATAGCAGATTACCAGGCGAAACAAAGTTTTTCGTCTTGCATTGAATCCGTCAACCACTAAACGTATCGGCTTCCAGGGATCGTCACTAAGGTACCCATCAGAAAATGACATGCAGTTCATTATCTGCTCAAAGCAATGACGAGACATCCCAAATCGCTGTCCGAAGCATGGTGGCGTACCAATGAAGCCATCTCTAGCTTCAGTTTCCCAGTAGACTCGTACCGGCCCAGGTCTTGGCTCCAACGCCATTGCGAGACGAAGACCAATCCATTTGAACCAGTCACCTGCTTTGATCGTGCGGTGGCGTCTACTAGAGAGGCTTTCGTTCGTGTACTGTAGTGTGGCCTCCATGATCTGCATGGGATACATCAAGTAAAAGTACGAGGCAAATGACTTCTCCAACAGTGTAGTAAACAAAAATCTAGTTGGCCGCGGCTGAACCTGTGAGCCTCGATCAAAGAGAATAGCTGTGCATGGTGTCCATCGCCTTGAATGCGCCAGCAATGTATCATCTTCGTCAGCTTCATCAGAATCCATCTCGTTTTCGCTCGTGGACTCGTCACTAGATGAGCTCTCCAGTTCCATGACTAGAGAAGCATTAGAAGCTTGCAACAAGCTTTGAAAGGTAGTGTTGGACGGGTCATCGATGAGCACGGGCTGGTCTTCAGCTGGTCGACCTGACATGGATGGCGCTGCGAGCTCAATAGCTCTCGCAGCAACGGTCTCAGTAGCGCCAGTAGCCCACGTGACATCGTACTTGTTCTGTCTCGAGCCCGTACGCACTGCACGGACGACGCCCACCTTTCCCGCAAGGCGCTTCGTCTTGCCTCGAACCCGGCTTCCGACATGGAATTTGGCCATGCTACACTGCGAGGATGGAGCGAAAAACTAACTCTGGCTATCTGCGGCGCTTCAGGAACAAGGTGAGCAGCTTAAAACGATCGCATCCAGCTTCTATTCCTGGAAAACTAACTTTTCGGTTGAGCCTACCCGTAGGATGGAGAGCCTGCCGGTAGACGATTTGGGGGATAAAGATTAATAGCAACAAACACCGAAGCATAATTGGGTGATACTGGGGAGGAAAGCAGCTTTCGAAATCAGAGATGCTACTTCGATCTTCGATGGCGCGACCATGGGTGGCTGGACGGCGCGAAATTTTGCCATCGCTGACTGCTGAGCAACTTGCTCGACCGCAGTCTTCACCAGTTCTCCATTTTCCCGATGACCCGCAAGCACAAGAAAATACCAATACCGCCAAGGCTCGCTACGCCTCCATCACCTCGAAGCTTCAAGGCATTGTCAAGACCCAACTCGTCCAAGACGAGATCCAGCGGACGTGTGCGGCCATGCAGCAAGTCCAGTTGGAGGGGTGGCATCTCGCGGATCTACACGTCCGCAGATGTCTTCATGATGGCAAGGATGTACCGGATCTGGGGCAGAAGTTTTTCTACCAGTGCTGTACCGCGACGTTGAAAGAAGTCGAAGCCCGAGACCGTGTCAAAGCAGCGGAAACTACAGAGCACCCAGACCTCCATACCTCATTCCAACTCTACTGGTGACGGAGAGAAGTGTGGCTAAGTTACAACCCACCCACGTTTGTCCGTGCATCTTGCCAGGTCGTCGCTAACGCCAGCCAAACGACAGGGTTCTGCGCTTCAATTATCGACGAGCTTGCCAAAACCATGGAGATCAACACGAGCAATCTGATTGCCCTGCAGTTCCGCCGCCGTCTTCACCAGTATGTACGTTTCAAGTACGCTCCGCGAAACAAGATTCAGCTGAGCTACAAGAAGGTGAAAGCACTGGTTGACAGATGCTACAAGGTGAATACCTTCGTGCTTCAGGATGAAGACGGCCAGCCCATTCTCGACAACGAGGGGCGCGAGCAACGGAGATACGAGTGGGTAGAGGCTGAGAACCTCGAGCAGACCGAGCTCCGCAAGTGGCTTGGGGAGATCCCCTGGGAGAACAAGATCCGAGAGAACCTGCCCCACTTCGTCGAGAAGCTGAATGACATACTGTCGTTCATGGAATCGTTCGCTGCAGAGCACCCGAAAACAAAAGGTACTCGACTATACTCGCTTCTCCCGTTGGGCAAGTCATTCTCGTGCGACTACATTACGCTGAACGCCAGCACGCTCTTTGACCTCTTCAGAAGAGCATTCAATGCTCCAGGTGTCCAAGAATTCATCAAGGACGCGCTGCACATGGTGCCAACGGATGAGTTCAATATATTGAAGAAAAACAAGGCAGCTAGTGGCATATACCCGTTCGAAGTCACAACGTTTTGCAAGCGCAA
This sequence comes from Phytophthora quininea, assembly GCA_011947345.1. Taxonomy (NCBI): domain Eukaryota; phylum Oomycota; class Peronosporomycetes; order Peronosporales; family Peronosporaceae; genus Phytophthora; species Phytophthora quininea. The sequence goes on along the minus strand of JAAVTG010000263.1, from coordinate 49,710 downwards.
GGACTTCATCTTTCGGACGCTGTTTGCGGTGGAGAAGTTTAAAACCGACACCAGCAAATTCGCTCACGAGGTGAAGACGAACGGCTTCGGCGCTTCGATGCTGTTTATCCGCCTCGGAAGCCGGAGGAGGCATCAAAGAAAAAGCGTGACAAGTCGTCCAAGAAAAAGAGGAAGGCGAAGAACGGCTCGGCACCCGAAGTTGCGGTGGAGACGGAGGAAGAAAATGACCCTTTCGTGCAGGCGGTCAAAGGCCCCGTCGGGCTACAAGCCCGAGGTGCTTATCGGGATGGATCCAGGGATGCGGTCGCTGTGTACTGCAGTGTCAATGGGGCGGCTCATGAAGAAACGTCGGCGGCGGCGTAAATGGTTGAGAAATCGTGGCAAACCAAAGCGGCGGCGCAGAACCGGCACTTCCAGCATGGACTCAAGATCTGGGAGGTCGGAACTCGTGAGTACCGCCACCTCGCCATGTTCGACAAGGGTCAATTCTGGCACAAGGAACTGAAGAAACGGGAACCGTGGTATGCTGCTGTCATCGGTGCGATGCCTTCGTTCAAGACCGCTATGTTCGACTTGTACCTCGAGCGGCTCGACTTCTTCTGGATGTACTTCAGCTTCCTGCTCGCGTTCAGTGCTGAGCACGTGTTCCTGAAATATCGCTTCCTGGCTGACCGCATGAAGAAAAAGGCACTGGACGGTCTTGCCAAAAGGTTGGTGCCCGTACCGAGTGACAAGGTCTGCATAGCCTACGGCGATTGGAGCTGGCGTGATGGCATCAAGGGAGATCCTCCAGGCCCAGTAAAGGGCTTCGCAGCGGTATTTCAGCACCGAGTTGCCGTGGTCCAACCGATGGACGAGTTCCGTACGAGCAAGCTCTGCTCTAGCTGCCACCAATGCCTCAAACAGGCACAGTTGTTCACCTAGGTTAAAAACGCAAGAAGGACGGCGACGACGCAGCTGAGGCGACGCAGGAACCCCGATGACTTCGCTGTCCAAGAAGCAGCTGCTGGGGATCGAGGAGAAGCTCAAAATCAAGAATGCCAAAGTGCGCGAGAATTACGACATCGTGTTGGAGTCCAACCGGAACGTCCTCCTCTGTCCGAACAAGCTGTGCAAGTCTACGCTTTGGGGCCGGGATGTCAACGCAGCGCGCAACAAACTCAATCTTCTCCGGCGCAAGTTGCTGAACGAGAGCCCGGATATGCGATCATTTGAGCGTGGCCAGCCAGCATGACCAGCAAGGACACTAATCGTGGGTGGAAAGACCTGATGCGCCGCTGTGGCATTTTGCTGCAGTGACGCTGACGGCGGTAGCTTAGTCACTCACACGGTTGATCTGTGGAGGGACAAACACCCTGAAGACACGGACAAACCCGTATAACAGAGGAGCGGTGGACCCGAACTCCTGGGCACAGCCGAGAGAGAGAGTAGGCAGTGTTAACGCGTTAGGATGAAAGCAAGAGCCATCGATGGCCGCGGCTCCGCTGGGTTATCTTGGTCGCCTGTGCCGCCATGGATAGATAGGCTTGACAGCGCTTTCGGCGGAGAGCTGTCGCTGCAGCATCTAACTCTAGTTTCGTCGTTCCCGTCGCTTTTCACTCGTTTATGTGGATACTCGTCCGACTGAACCATCGGGCTCAGCAGCGCTTCGACGCAGTGGAGGTTGGCGACCGTGGCCAACAGCCCACTGACGGGGTCCACTTCGACGCTTGCAAACGCCAAGTCCGTCACATCCCTCGGGTTGGAGGTGTGGAACCGGTATGTGCAGGTGTACGCGATCTCCCTCGCCAGCAGCCGCGCGACGAGATACTTGTTGTGCTGCACCGCGGGAACAAGATCTCGAGATCCGCTGGCCGGTACTGCGCGTACAGTCGGCCGTGCGCTGCAATGACGCGGCTGTCGCTGCAGCCGGCGATCTCGACCGAGTCGAGCTTGAACATCAGCGGCGTCGCCGTCTGCCGATGCCTGGCGATGAACCGCTCGGACTGCGACGGACTCAGCCGCAGCCGCTCCGCCGTTTGCGCGTACTCGGGCGGCCGTGTTTCTTCCGAGTCGGTCATGCCCGCATCGTTGAAGGTTGCCTCCGCACCCGAGTCAATCGCCGCCCAGCACTCGTGCAGGCGGACCAGTCCTTCGTACACCACTTGCGTCGCCGCTCGAATCTCGTCCATGTCAACGCGCGGGTACTGGTACGGCAGCAATTGGCGCAGCTCCAGCAGCTTCTGCAGGTCGTGCACCTCGCTTTGCAGCCGCTTGACGTCCTTCTCGAGCTGCTCCTCGTACTCGCGGTACTTTTGCCGATAGAACTTGCCGCGCTCGCTGTTGTTCATGCGCGGCAATTTGCTCCGGGAGATGACCCGCGTGCGGCGGCCGCCTCGGGCTCGGCCGCGCAGCTGGATGCCGCTGCTCTGCGGCGGCTGCAAGTCCGCCGGCGAAGTGGACGCCATGGCCGGGAAGAAGAGAAGTGAGCCGGCCACGCACAACCGCCGAGTCAATGCGACGGAGCGCGCCTTTTCGAGGGCGCTTGGCCAGTTCCGCGACTGAAATAGATAGTTGGAGCGCGAGGCCCATTCTTTTCGCTTCGATAACTACTCGCCAGGGGCGGTCCCCACTAACGAGCAGCTTGGCTGGCTGGAGCAGCACAGATCAAACCTACAGAGCTGCTCTACGCTGTCCGCTACAGCTACAGACAGCACAGCAGAGACCGTCGCCGGGGTCGTCTTCATGTCCGTCATTGCGCCGCAAGTGAGACGAACACCGCGACCTTTCGGCGCCTTCATTTCTGCGCGACGGCAATGGCTGAAGAAGCCAGAAGAAATTTGCACGGCCGTTTCGCGCTGACGTGGCGCACCTCCTCCATTCCTTTTGTGACTCCTCCGCGACAAGCTGCAAGCTGCCTCGCGAGCCAGTCGTCTCACAGCCTTGTCCTGCAAGGGAGAATAACGGACGCGCTGCTTTTTCGTGCCGAGCGGCACAAGCTACGACAGCCACGACAGTTCCCCGACAGAAAAACACAAGATGAGGAGGACGGTAAACCCGCTGTCCAGTGCTCCGAGACGTTCTGCGCTATTTTCAAGCGCGAGCCAACTCGCCAGCAGCAGCAGCACCGAAAATCGCGGTCGGTGCGTCCGGAAATCGTCATCGCTCCAGAGCAGTTCGTCAAGCAGCGTGCGTCGTCGCAGCGAAGGCAGATCGCGATGAACGTGCACGCCAAGATGTTTAGCAATTGCACAGGCAGCGTGAAGGTCTGCGCAAAGCTGAGCACTTCAACGTCGCGGTAAACTACCACGACCAGAGTAAGCTACGATTATACATTACGGGCACTAACGCCGAAAGCTCTTGCCCACATCGCGGCTGGGCGTGTTGTCACGGCGCAGCAAACGAAACGAGCACTGCAGTGCTCGGAGGAGGCACTGGTGTCGTGCGTAATGGAGGGGTCCTGGACCAACGCAGCAGCCACCTCAAGGGAAAGGTCTCACTTGCAGGCAAAAGTCACTGCGGGCGTGTCTGCTCGAGATCTCACTGCCGCACTGGCCGGATGCTTTCGCAAGCGCGGCGGCAGCGCATGGAGCCCGATCGATGCCACAACGGGGTCGACTGCGTTCACGTTGTTGCGAGTCCGCCCTCGCTCGAGCTTGCTGCAGTCGTCGTGTTGCCAATCCTTAGGCGGCCTTTTTCTGGGCGGAGCCCGCCTTGTAGCGGAGCTCTGGACCTATAATGTGTTTTCCCTGTTAGAATGCCAAGCGTGTATTTATTTTACGCATCGCATCGTACCGCGATGGAGACCATACAAACGGCTATATGCGAAACATGTCCTGCCGAGTAGTCAGCTGAATTTCAATAAACGCAGACCCACAGCGCAACCCCCGTCATTCGCGGTATACGACGCTGCGCTGGAAGAGAGCTCCGGAGCCCCCGTCCTCTCCCCTCCCGAGTCCGCTGCGAGCCCAACACCGAGACTCGCCCCTCCGCCCGCAGCCATGGCGCAGCGCGGGGACAAGGCCGCCAAGGGCGAGAAGAGCGGCTTCTTCCGCAAGATGTACTCGTCCATCGGCTCGTCGCGCCAGCTCGGCAGCCGCCACGAGAAGGCGCAGCGCAGCGACAGCACCAGCTCGGGCCACAGCAGCGGCTACAACCAGGGCAGCCCCAGCGATGGCGCCACCACCGGCAGCGGCCACGGCAACGGCGGCGGCCTGCAAAACTTCGTCAAGCACCACAGCTTTAACGGGCACATGCCTTTCGGCAGGGATGACCCGCGCAGCGCGGGGGCCGTCGACCACCAGAGCCTGCTGAGCAAGCGCCCCAGCCTCATCGTGCCGTTCTCCAACCAGCAGCAACTGTCCAACGGAGCGGCCCCGAACACTGCCGACGGCGCGCAGAGCTACCTGGACGACTTCCAGGCGCCGATTTCAAAGTCTGGAGTGCTAATTAAACAGGCCAACCACTTCAAGACGTGGAAGAAGAGGCTCATGGTGCTGAAAGGGCACTCGCTGTTCTACTACGTGTCTGGGACGGTAAGACGCTGGTGGTAGATAGATGCAGGGGAGGCATGTGACGAGACTGACGATTGGTTGCGATTACTACGACAGTCCGGGGAAGACTCGTATCCGAGAGGTGTCATCCCGCTGCAAGGTGTGAGGATCACCCCCATCGACTCAGCACGCTTTAAGCGGCAGAACTGCTTCGAAATCTGTCACCCGGTGCGTTGGAGTTGCTTTTGAGCGCACTATACTGCATACTTTGCTGGATAGGCGGAGCAAAGTTAATTGTTGCGGCGAGTTGTGCGATTGTTTCCCGATAAGCTAACGTAATGTCGTTGCTCGTTGTACCTACAGGGATACCGTCCCATCTACTTGATGGCAAAGAGCGAGGCGGACCTGAGCGTGTGGATGAGCAGTTTGACGTCTGCTGCTATGCCGACGACCGCTGACCGTAAAATGCTGCTCGTGACAGAGCCGTTGGAGACGCTGTTCAATACGCCCGCGCTGGAAGATGCCGTACCATACAAGCGGACGTATTATTTCCGCCAGAAAGTGGCATTTTGCATGCCGAGGAAAGAGGACTCGGGGTATAATGCCGTGGAGCTGTTTGATCTGAACGAAAAGCGGCTGACGACGCTTTGCGACCTGAACAACTACTGCGATTCGTTCCCGATGATCCTGGATGACCCGCAACTGTTCGTGGAATTGCTTCACGTGGTGGGCTGCTACATCTTCCGACCGTTCCCTCTCATCCAGTCGACCTCACCTAGCAATATTTTCGTGGAGGAGCCAAACCCTGAGGAGGCCGGCATGATGGAGAACCCAATGGACAAATACTCGGAGTACACGACAGAGGAGCAGCTCTGGGGTCTGCTCTCGGCTTGCTACGACCTGCTGCTGAAGGCCATCGAACACATTGACAAGCTGGAGAAACATGTGCGGAAGGAGTTTTTCCCGTTGAGATTTATTTCCCAACTGGTTAACTTGTTCAAGACGCCGTCGTTCAAGGAACGGCAAGTGCTAAAGGGTGCTTCATCGACTGTACTATAAACTCACGCAGCGGCGGTCAGCCATTCGAAAGGAAATCGCCAACACGTTCTACGAGTATATTTATGAGACCTCGAATCACTACGGCGTCGCAGAGCTGTTGGAAATCCTGGGGAGTATCGTCAATGGTTTTGCTTGCCCGATCAAGCAAGAGCACGTGGTGCTGCTGGAAAAGGCGCTGATCCCTCTCCACTCGACGCCTGCGTTCATTTCGTACCACCAGCAACTAGCGTACTGCATGATTCAGTACGTTTCCAAGGACCACACTCTCTTCACGCCGATTGTTCGCGGGCTTTTGAAGTACTGGCCAGTCGGGAATTCGTTCAAGGAAGTCATCTTCATCGTGGAGTTCGAAGAGATGCTGGAGCACGTGCTAGCAGAAACAGATTTCGACGTGATCGCCCCAAAGCTTGCACGGCGATTGGGACAGTGCATGGTCAGCGACCAGTTCCAAGTTGCAGAGCGCGCAATATCCTGTTGGAGCTCCCCAGCCTGTCTGCGTATCATGAACGAGTACGAGAAGCTGGGCCAATGTATGTTCGACGTCATCAAGCCCTTCTTGCACAAGGCAGTGGCTGACCACTGGAATACGCTCATTCAGCAGAAGGCACAAGAAACATATACAATGTACTACAACATGGGGTACGACAGCGACGAAATTGTAACAACCCCGTCGGCTGTCGGCGCCGATGGGAAAACACTGGACGGCAGCGCCAAGACGGAGGAGTCGGAAGCAGAGGAAGAGGCCAACAATAGTAGCGAGGCAGCTCCTTCGATGGCTGTCCGGCTATCGGCGTCAAATGCCGTAGAATCGTTAGATGTGGTGCTGTCGGACGAAGAGGAGGAGGAGGAGGAAACAAGATCCAAGTCTGATGCGGCTTAGACCTGCATGCGATAGAGAAAGCCAGGTCAAAGTAGGCGAGGCACGGCATTGCAAGACGAGCTACTTCAGCGCCATCGGTCGGTAGCAGCTACGGCATACACAATCATCGAAACGGGGATAGCACCGAAAGCGACGGATGAAGGCGCGAGGAGGCAATAAGCAGCGATAATTTCAAAGTGGCGTCACGGCGGAACGTGAAGGCAAACGTGAAGCTGGGAGGATGTTCTACCATAATAACTGATCACTTCTTCATGGTCCGTCCTAGTGCCAACCGATTCGTGTCATAACCACCCTAATTCAAATCATGCGCATAAGGCTTCTGCCGCCCCTCGTGCTTCTCCAGGCATCGACGACACTGGCGCTGGACGTGGCAGTGGCTGACGGCACCCCCGCAAGCTCTTGACAGACCGCGCGTGGTCTCGTCGCGTGACAGACGACGCCTTGGCCTGCGTGGCAGTGAGCGACCCGTTGCACGCTGGTCTTACAGTAGAGGGCTACGAGCTGGTGGAGCGTTCCGGGCTTCTGGGTGTGTGTAAGCACCAGCAGACGCAACAGACCCAATGGCCCATGCAGACCAGGGACAGGATGGAGCTGGTGCCCTGGAGCACGAGCGAGAGCGCCGCCGCGGAATTGGCCATGGCGCCGGTGTGTCCTCTGCCCGGTGCAGCGTCACAGCGGCGACCGCCTTTGCCTTCGCCACAGAACGAAGAGGAGGAGACGACAGATGACCACGAGGAGGAACCTAAAGGACCCGTCCTGGAGTACCAGTACGTGACAGAGGAAGCCGACCGGATCTACGTGAACGCTCACTACCGTCTCAAGAAGAGATTTGATGCTGGGTCTCACGGCGAGGTGTGGCGAGCTACTAGACGCCATGGCAATGGGAACGAACGCTTTGTACTAAAGAGGCTGTTCCTGGAGCTAGGAGGGAGTATGGTGCAGATGGGTTTACGCGAAGCTCATTTTGGCGCGTTGCTGCATGGAGAGCGCCATGTTACGCGGTTCGTCGAGTACTTTTTCCGTCCGGCGAAACTCGAGGGTGACGAGGGAAATTCTCTGCATCCAAGGACAACACCCGAGCTGTGGCTGGTTTTCTACGATGAGGGCCAGTCGCTACGGCACTATCTTTACGAGAAACACGAAGTCATGTACGGACAAGATCACGTCGGAGCAGGTGCGGAATTGTGCTGCAACGGTCACACTTCTGGGAGAAATTACGTGACAATTCTCTTGTGCTTCGAGAAATTATGCGGCAACTGCTTCAAGCAGTAGCAGCTCTACATGCGCAGGGAATTACCCACCGTGATATCAAGCCGTCGAATATCTTGCTGGCGATCCCGCCACTAACGCCGACCTCGTCAGTGCCACCAATGCCGCTGCTCAAGCTTGCAGACTTCGGTTCTGCAGTGGACGACTATACGCTGCACAATTTGTACGCAGCTGATGGAGGAGCTGACGGCTCCTTACCATCCTCGGGGCCATCTCAAACAGAAGAAACTCGCGAGTATCAACCGCCGGAGGTGCTGTTCAGCGATAACGGGCAGCCCTACGACTACACGGCACCCGAGGCGTATGACATCTGGTCTGTGGGCGTTGTGTTCTTGGAGATGTTGTTGGGATCGCCGCAGGTCTTTCTGATCTCTCCTCGTGAAAGAGCAAAGCTGGATGCGGTGCTTGACGAACAGCAACGCCGTTATCGTCACCGTCTTAGAGATCGTGACAATGAAGAGAACACCGAACCGGAGTGGCGAACTAAGGCCTACCTATTGCACGTGCTCACGCAAGAATTTTGCATCTTCCAGCCCCCGCCGCAGCAACTTCGCACATTGTGGGACAAATACGCGCTCGTGAGTGAAAGTTGCAACTTTGGCCGGTTCAATCAAACAGTTGTGGCGCGCGACCCGCTCGGACGCGGGCTCGAGGATTCTTGGGGTCTGGACCTGATGTGGCGTCTTCTTCAATGGCATCCCAAGCAAAGGATCACAGCAAAGCAAGCGCTGCAGCACGCGTATTTCCATGGGCCGTACATCTGCCAAGAATCTGGTCGTCGATTCGCCACTCACCAGGAATTGTTGCTTCACGAACGCTACCTGGAAGCTCAACGTAAGCGTGACAGTATTTTTGCTTCGGTTGTTCGGGCTAGATACGAGCTTCCCGATCACTTCACGTGCCCGCAGTGTAGTCGAGTGTTTTCAACAGCGCACAGCTGCGAGCAGCACGTTCACGCTCGTCGACACGACTCGCATTCCAGCTTTTGCTCTTTTGAAGTGCTAAATATCTCGGCTGCCATTCGAATGGAGTCTCAGTCGTCGTATCATCAGCTATCGGACACGGAGCAGCATGCCGTAGGCGTCGCACTTTTTCAGGGACGAAAGAAGTACATGGAGGACTTCATTTTGGTGCTCACAGAAGAGCAATTGTACCAAGAGTCCCAGGCTTGGTCGGAGAATTCAGAGAATCTACATGCGCTGGGGTTCGACCTTTATGCCGTGGTGGATGGCCACCTGGGCATTGCCGCGGCAGCTTTTGTTGTGGGTCACTTACCACGATTGCTGCATCGACACTTCAGCAGTATCCGGGACATTAACGCCTCGGTCTCAGAAGAATCGGACGGCATTTCCGCCGAACGTGAGCTTGGCGAAAAGTTTGCATTACGTCAGACATTCTTGGAGCTGCATGAAGGCTTCCTCCGCTCTCTTGATGAAGCGGTACATGGTGGCGACCCCAAAGCAAACAACGCTACCTCGGCGACGGGCGAATACTTTTCAGGCTGCACGTTATCGATTTTGCTGCATTATCGACGAGAACGTCGAGTTGTCAGTGCAAACGTCGGCGACTCGCGTGCACTGGCGTGGTTGCCGAAAGTCTCAACAGAAAATGGCGACCGGTCAAATGTCCTGCCGCTGAGCAAAGACCACTGGCCAAACGACCCGGGCGAGCGATCTCGGATCGAGTCAAGCGGCGGATTTGTGAGCTTTGCTGGGCTGTGGAGAGTGGTGGGCCAACTTGCAGTCTCCCGCAGCTTGGGTGATCGCCATCTGCGGAAATTTGTGACTGCAGAGCCCTCTGTCTTCCACGCAAGTCTGGATAATTGCTCCTCTGGTGGGGTCCTCGTCATAGCCAGTGACGGCTTGTGGGAAACGATGAGCAATGGCGATGTGGTGCGCTTCATCTCAGAAAAGCGTTCCCGACTTGAAAAGCGCAATTCACTCAACGATCTTGCAGCGGACTTGCTGACGGAGGGCTATGTTCGTGGAAGTCTCGACAACATGGCAGTCGTGCTGGTGGCACTGCAGCCATCGGAATAGCCAACTACAAACGGATATTTATTGGAGATATGTTCACTGTTGCCTACCGCAACGCGCGCTGCGTTGCGTTCTACTGATCATCGCCGAAGCGCTGAGCCTGCTGGCCATACTGGAACAGCACCTTGAGGATGCGGTCGATGGATGGCACAAGAACATCGGCGTCCTCGGCCAGGTCCTCCAGCGACGATGCGCCACCCAGCACACCGATGGACAGCCCGCAGCCGGCGTTCTTGCCCAGGATCATGTCCGTGGACGTATCGCCCACCATGATGGTGTTGTGCGGCGGCACGTTAAGCTGCTTGCAGATGGTCCAGATCTGCTCGCCTGCGGGCTTGGCGGGCAATCCGTCGTCGCCGCACGACATGGCGTCGACCATGTCGGACACACCCAAGTGCTCGAGCGTGTCGATGGTCGGCTGCCGATCGTCCGTGGTGCACACGGCGATCTTCATGTCCATCTTCTTGATGGTGCGGAAGAGCGCCGGGATGTTGCCGAGCGGTCTGCTCGTGAGCACGGGGTCGGGCATGCTCCAGCACTGCTTGATGACCTCGTCCGCCTTGGACTGGCGCATGCCCTCGGCCACCAGCACCTTGACGGCGAGCTTGTAGAGTTCGCCCATAGGCGTGCAGCAGAGCGCGCCCTTGGACTTGATGGAGCGGCGGATCCAGTCGTAGCCCATGGCGGCGAACAACTTCTCGCGCACGGGGAGCCCCGTCGTCATCTCGACCTTCCAGGCCTGCGACTCGACCCAGCCGCCCCACATGAGCGTGAAGTCGATGAGCGTGCCGTCCTTGTCGAACACCACTAGGCCGGGACTGCAACGCGGACCGCGCGTGGCCTCGGCCTGCGCGATGGCGGCGGCGCTTTCGGCGGCGGTGCTTTGCGGCGCTGCCCGAGGATCAACGGCGAGCCGGTCGAGGAGGCAGGCGTCAGACTGTGCAGCGTACGGGGCTTGGATAGCCGAGAAGCGGAGCGGGCGTGGCGGGCGACGGTGTGCATGGTTATCGTGGAGGATTGCTGCTTGGGGCTCGACAACCGAGGAATGAGCGGAGCTTGAGGCCGACTTCTGACAGCTGGGATGATCGTTTTGGTGCACGGACCGCCGGCCAAGGATCCGTTGTGTTGGCTATAATAAGGGGGGCCGTGCTATGCGCGGCTGAGATTCGGACGCCGTGTTCGACAAGCAAGGTTTCGGTAGCTGAGACGCAGGGCACTTGTTGCCGCTGCTGCGGTGAGGGCCGCCTGCTTGCTTCCATTCCGACTGCATCGAGCTGACACCATGTGCACTCCATCGACAGCAAGGGTGTGGCCGGCTGTAGGATCGAAGCACTGCTGGCACGACCACCTTGAGCTGCCTCAAATCGTGTGATTTGCATGTTTCTCGTCGGCGCAGACTAAATTTTTGGCTGAGCGCCCTTGGTGGCAATCTTTATGGATAAAACACTTGGCACAATTGGTAGATCCTGGCACCAACTTGATGGTGTTGCTTGATGATTGACTTGCTGACTGCGACACCAACGCTGTGGCTCGATCCAACATCATGCCATGCCGAGAAGGTTTACCGTGCATGCCCGCAAAGGTCCGATTCCAACGGTACCATGCAATCAGTACACTGGAGACCTGATCGCGAATGCAGCGCAGCGAGGTCTTCTGGACGCGTGTTCCTGTTCGGCGCGTCCTGCGTGGCGGGGCTCATCATCGCGCGCCGCCGCAAGTTGCACCGCTTCCATCTGCACATCCTGAACGCCAAGTCGGCGGACTGCGGGCGGCTCTTCGGGCTTGACATCGGCGGCACGCTGGCCAAGATGGTGTACTTCCAGGCGGCGGACGGCGCCGTGGCGCGCAGCGGCGACAAATGGAGCGGCAACTCAAGCGCGCAGACCCGCTGACGGCCAGCGAACGCCGCCGCGTGGAAGGAAGTCTGCCACTTATCGACGACTTCATCATGAGTCTACACGAGACCGACGAGGCCCAGCGGGAGCAGCGACTGCAGCTGGAAGTGCCCGAGCTGGGAGGCACCATCCACTTTATCAAGTAGGGCGGCTGTAAGATGCAGCAGTAGCAAAGGAGGAGGCGTACTGACGAGGATGTTTTCACCGGCAGCTTCCAGACCGCCAAGATGGACGAGATCACGGCCTTTGTGCGGCATCGGTTCTTCCACCGATACATCAAGAAGATCGCGTGCACGGGGAGGCGCCTTCAAGGTGCAGTGCAGGCTGCAGAGAAGGGAGAGGTTTTGGTTGTCCGGGTAGGAGTTCTGACCGTTTGTGCTGCAGTTTTCGCCGCTGTTCGAGTCGCGGCTGGGCATTGAATTGGAGAAGGCGGACGAGATGGACGCGCTCATCCAAGGGCTCAACTTTGTGCTGCGCCACGCGCACAACGAGTGCTATACCTACGTGGATGTGGTTCCGGACACACACGGACTCGGTAGCGCAACGGAGGCGGCGCTGCCAAAGGCGGACAAGCACGAACTGTATCCGTTCCTGCTTGTGAACATTGGATCGGGTGTGAGCATCCTCAAAGTGTCGAGCGAGGCGCAGTACGAGCGTGTGTCCGGCACGAGTCTGGGTGGCGGCACCTTCCTGGGGCTGTGTCGAGCGCTCTCCAAGCTGCGATCGTTTGACGAGGCCATGGACGCCAGCGTCGAAGGCGACTCCAACGCCGTCGACATGACAGTCGGCGACATCTACGGCAACGGTGGATACGAGCAGTTCCAGCTGAAGCCCAACACGGTGGCCAGTAGTTTTGGCAAGGCGGGTGCTCGCCGCCTGCCGCAGCCTCCTCGTGACGCCGACTTGGCTCGCTCGCTGCTCTTCATGATCACGCAGAACCTGGGCCAGCTAGCCTTCCTGAACGCTCGCCGCGTGCAGACAAAGCGCATTTACTTCTCGGGCAACTTTCTGCGGCGCAACGAGCTGGCGTGTCGGCAGTTGGCCTACGCCATTGACTTTTGGTCCAAGGGCGACATGCAGGCGCAGTTTTTCCGCCATGAAGGCTTTTTCGGCGCGCTCGGCACGTTCTTGCAGCGCTTCAATGCAATTCCCGACTCGCCGACAGCCAGCGAGGCGGAGGACGAACAGGAACACAACGACGCAAGCAGTAGCAGCGATGAGCAGACCAGCTACGAGCCGAGCAGTGGCGCGAAGCAGCAGCAGAGGATAAGCGCTGAGCAATAGAGAGAATATCGTTTTTGAAGAGAGCTCGCGATCGTGAGAGGCGAGTAGAATACACTGTAGCTCAACACAACTCTTGCGGCGCACAGGAACACGGGCCCCAGCCTAGACAGCCACAGCCGTTCGTGAAGAAGGCACGACGGGCGAGCGGCGTACAAGGCCAACAACCACGGGAATCGTCGACCAGCACTGCTGCTGGCTGCGCACTCCATGCAGCCAGTGGCAGCGAATTTGGAGCACCCCTTGTCGGCAAGCAACACCTGTTACCGATAGCAAGCAACACCAACAGATCGCGGCGAATTGGCGGCGGTGCTCGCATTAAATAGGACACTTTTACACTTGTTCTACTGTACTCTGCTGGCGGGCTGGGCGCATTTGGCGCATTAAACTGCTCTGGCTGGGACTTGTGGTCACGTACGGCCGGGGCCTCATGCCAGGAAGTGCTGCAGAATGTGGAGCTCGTCGGCGCTCAGCAGCGCGGCGGGCGCGGCCGAGAACGGGACGGGCTCCGCGTCGTGCTGCGTCTTGCTGCTGTCGCTGTCGACCTCGGCGTCCATGCAGTCGCTCAGGTCGAGCGAGCCGGCGAGGCTGCTGACCACGTGGCTCTCCCACTTGGACAGGTCGGCGTCGGCCTTCTTGGCCTTCTTCTTGGGCGAGATGCCGCCCTGCCCGGGCTTGTTGCTGGAGCTGCTGCTGCTGGCGGCGACCTCGTCCAGCGACGTGGGCGAGGCTGGCTCGCTGGCGCGGCAACAGTCGCTGGCGTCGTCGCTGCTGCGCTTGCGCTTGAGCGGAGACACGCTGGGGCGCTGGATGGACAGCTCCTGCCGCTTGGCGGGGCTGGCGGGTGCGGTGGTGGAGGTGGCGGCGGCGGCCATTTCTCGCTTCTCCGTAGAGCTTTCCTGGGCTGCTCGCGTGCGAATTGGAATGTGGGCGAGTCGCTCCGCTCACTCACTCACGTTGCAGGTTGCCGTTGCCCTTTGATAGGTGTGGCTCTTCTGGTCCCACGCGCACGAACGTCCGGATCGCCGGCGGCGCTCTTTCCAAAAGGGAAGGCGATCCTCAACCCGAAACACACGCCATGACGGCGGAGCCCAAGCGCTTGCTTGTTGTCGCAAGGCGCTGCTGGGAATCAGCCCGCGGTGGGGTCTGTCTTGCCAAGACGCTCCAGAAGGAGCGGCCGACTCCAGCGGAAACGTGGCGCGGGGCAGACGGGCCGGCGCGTTTCGGCAGATTCTATTTCCGCCCATCCGTGCGGCAGACGGGGCCGCTCAATGGGCGATCCAACCTGCGAAACGGCTGCGTGTGTCACCGCTTGCCACGTTCGACTTCGGTATCCGCTGGCACCAGTCGACTGACTGGGTGCGGAAGGATTCACCACCTTTTGGCCATGGCGGCGGGCCCACAAAGGCTGGCAGCAAGCTGGCTGAGGGAGGGTTCTCCCCGACGGGACTGCATGCAGCAGTCCCCAGCAGGCCGAAGAATCTCGCCCATCGAAGATCGAGCCTGCCGGGCAAAACGCGCACATCCGTTCGCGCCCAGCTGCGGCGCTGTGTCGTTCGTTGCCTGCCACCGCTAGCTATCCAGCCTGGATTCCAGACAGCAAGCGCCCGAGGACGGGCGACGAGCGAGCGAGCGAGTGAGCCGCAACAGTCCCTCAAAAGAGGGGCCGTGACGAATCGTTACCGAGTGGTATTCTCACTCGAAACTGTGCCGACGCCGCCCATCCCCCAGCAGGTCACATTTTCGGAACGACGGTACTCTTCGCCCGATCGAGGATGGCTCCAGACCCGCGACGCCAGAAAACAGAGCCGCTGGGCTCGCTCGCGGCTGCTGATGGTGCATGCCAGCGCAGGCAATCCGGCCCAGAATCAACCAGCAGCCTATTAGCGGTGTACTCACGCAGGACAGCCACGTCGCCACGCAGAGTGCTGGAACAAGGTGTCCGCTTCTCGAAAGCAGCCCGATCTTACCCTGCACGTCCTTCAACGGAAACTTCAGCATCGCGCCCGCCTCCACACAGCAGATTTGCCACAGACACCGTTCGGCTCGCTCCAAACCTGCTGCTGCTGCTGCCTGCCTGCATGCCCTTTGCTGCTCTGGTCTGTCGGCGCGCCGATCCTATTCAGTGCATGCAAGCACAGCACGCTCTCCCTTCCGGGGCGTGTGGTGAACACACCCTGGTCGCAGTCGAAGGCGCACCGGCCGCAACGACAGTTCTCTCGGCAGGTTTTTCGCAGGAAGCGCCAAGTAGATTCTTGTCCGGCACTGGAGTGCTGTGCATAGTCCTTTAGCGCCACCTTTTTCCCCTCGCTCGATCCCCAGTCACGCATGTGCGCTGGATGATGGTGCGGCGAAGGAAGGCCTGTCTTGACGAAGAAGCTTTGCAGAGGAGATGCAGGCCGCTGCGACACAACGCGTCAGCAACCTCCGCCGCGCTCACCACGACGGCGATCGGCGTTTTGCGCTTCGGCGCCCAGCTGCCGCTGCCAAGCGAGTGCAGAGGGTGAGGAGGACGGATGCTCCACTACGGGATTGATAGTAGCGCGGTTTTCGGGCAAGGTGCTGTAGTCACTAGCTAATATCGCCTTCCGATCGACTGTAGTCGCCGCAATTCTACGCTTAATAGCTACTAGTGTTGTGCTTTGAAAGTGTTGTGGCGATTTTACTTAAGGTGTACTGAAGCCAATAGGAAAGTGGTGGAAAAGCAGGACTTCGTTTTGAAAGTCCGAGCACTTTCGGAGCAAAAGCTGCTCTAAAGTCCGGTATGGCAGGCGCTCAAGAATTTTGCTGCCAGTCTGTCAAAGCCGAATCGGACAAGAGAAGAAAATGCCAGTCACATACTCATTTGACATCAAAGGGATTATTCTTTTGTACGTTTACAACATTGATATCGCTACTGTAGCTACTGTTTTAGGTGTTTCCGAACGTAGTTTGAGCCGTTGGTATCTAGATATTAAGAAGACAGGCAATGTTTTGAAAGCAGTGTCAAAAACTAAGACCTCATCGTGGCCAACATCGGTGTGCACATTTGTGCGTGGGTATACTGACCACCCCTGTTTCTACTTCAAAGAATTGCACAAGGAGCTACAGGCAAGGTTTGGAGCTACCATTGATGTGACCAATTCCACTATTTGTCGAGCGCAACGGTTTGACCAAGGTCTTACCCAAAATGTCCTTACGAGGAGGGCAAGAGAGTGCGTCCCACGCGAGCGTCAGGGGTACGTCAACCGGTTGCTGACATTCTATAGTGGTCCAGATCAACATGTCTTCGTTGATGAGACATAGAAAAATGGCCCGTAAGATTTTTTCTTAATGGTTCTTACTTATTTTCTTTTGTGGAACATCACTAGGGCAGTGTTACGCAAATACGGCTGGTCGGTTAGACACACACCGGCCTACGCGGCTCTTCCGTTTAGTTGCGGCGAGTGGGTCTCTCTTCTCGTGGCTGTGAACGTCAAGGGATTTTTGAGTGGGGAGTACTGAAAGGAAATTTACGGGGCTACATTCCACGACATTTTCAAGACGAAAATTGCACCGTTTCTCAACCCATGGCCACTACCAAGGTCGATAGTTGTCATGGATTATGATAAGATACGCGTGTATGAAGAGCTGCAAGCGATTGTGCACGTAACTGGGGCGTTGTTGCTGTTTCTACCTCCATACTCCCCCGATCTCAACCTTATCGAAGTATCTTTCTTGTGGTATAGCGATTTGCCCGGGAAGCAAGGACGAGTCGTCAGCCATCGCGCTGCGTCATCCCTAACGGAGTCAACTCTGATTGGTTGGATTTTTGAGTCTGGCGAGGTCTCAGTTGTCATGGACGGGGATTACTTTTGTGGATCGACCCACTATGTCCAACGGAAGGCACTGTGATTGGTCATTCCTCAGAATCTTCGATGACTTGTCGACGTAATCATTGGCAACAGACAAAGACCCTTCCCAAGATTTGGCGACTGTTGGGAGTCTTGGTGACCATTGGGAAGGTTTGGTAGCAATGATCCGACCTTTTCGAAACCTTGGTGACCAGTCTGGGAGCTCAGTGACTCTTCGGGGACCTCGGTGGTGGGTTCATCGAGGTCGCAGTTAGGAAATGGATCATATTTCCCTGCAACGTAGTATGGAAAGTAGGATAGAAAGGATTTACATAAGCCCGAAAGTGCGCTTCATATACAGAACAAAATTTCCCCTCAAGCACACAAGGGTCAAGTCCGACAGCGGAATTGTTTTCGGTACGGTGCGTCTGGATGCCCCCGTTGGGCGGGTTATGTCTGTCGGTACAGTGCTCGCTCTCGGTCAAGCCAACAGTTTGTGGCATGTGTATAGCGTGACGGTTGAATTGTCAGCGCTTGTATTCGAGTCAAGTCTCTCCCTCGCTTCTCTAAAGGTCACGGCAGGCTGAGACCTCAGTGGACTCTTTGACATAGTGCCCCGGGTTTCCCAGGAACATTCGTTCGGTCTTGGCTCCGATCCCAGACCCGCGCCTTGATTACCGGGACGTGGTACCGGGAACGGGCGACCCTGCCCATCTCGTGTTACATACTTCTCACAAGATAATCTCCTGGGCATACTGAGTTCAAGATTTTCCGAGCAGAGCCAGATGTCCTGAAGCCATAATGAACCCAAGTCTGGGCCCCAGGTTATAGTAGGGTCAAGAGAACGGTTGACCCCTCGGGATAAGAAGGATAAGCGCCCCGGTGTCCCGACACTAGGTGAAGTATAATTCAGTCTCCCTTTTTCCTTTCAGAGCTCAGGTCGAACCTCTACGCAGTGCGAACTGGAGACTAGGAGCGCGGAACGCCGGGACCACGCGTGAGGTTATACCGGTAACTTTTCAACACTAACCTGTCTACCTTCCCCCAGGGAGTTAGACACTTCATATTTGTGTGTTCCGGGTAGCGGTCTGGCCGACCCGGGTTTGCACATTTCATATTATCAGGGCCATCGCCCCCGGAGTCTTCCGTCCGAAATAACAGTGTATATTGTGTGTCGTGTTCCCGGGCCGATTGTTTGTATAACCGCCTCAGCTCACCCGTACTAGGTAGAGGCGTTCCTAGAACAACTCGGTGACCGTTCCCTGAACAAATTACCGTTTCGAAGGGGGTACACAAGGTGAAGGTACTGACCGGCTCAGGGCCCTCCCGTTCCCAGTCCCGAACAGGGTCCCGAAGAACTCTTGTGTGGGAGGATCCCCAGGTCACGGCGCCGGATAAATCCCTCGTCCGGGCGGAGTCGTCTGACTCACTTGAGAGTATCGCGTGCACAACATCAGGAAGTGGTAAGAAGGTAAAGATCTACATCACACTCGCAGTCGGCCTTAATTGGGTTTGGATCCTTCTGCTGTTGGACCAGCGAGATTTGGCGCGCTAGCGAGCTCGTGCTAGTGGGATCTGTTTACTTGGGTAGTTTACGTGGACGGATCGCAAGACCAGTCAGTCCCGGTGCTAGGGTTGGATCTGGGTCTTCAGATTTGAGCCCAAACTCTCGTTGACCTTCCTGGTTGACATTGTGTTGTAAGTGGAGTCTATCCGTATTGCCAACGAATTTTCACGTGGAATTCTTTACCACATTTTTCGCTTCTAAAGCGCCGGAAATAGCGCCACGCAAACATGGCATTCCAAGCGGACCCTGTTCCTGTAATGCGAGTTGCACTTTACTACTGTACACGACAAAGCAATTCGGTAGGCTTCAATCTGTACAAGCATTGCGAGTATCATTCATACAAACTCGAAATAAAAATTACTTAGCAAGCTTCCGTCTGCGATTTCTCGTGAACAGTTTTGGAGATGTGACCCAAGCCCACGATATTTTGAGCTGGGTCTGGGGTTTCCACTGTGGCGCTGTGAATTCAGGAAAAGTTGTCTGAGGCTTGTGTGGCCAGACGAAGTAGCAGCGTGGTGATCCCTGGGGGATAACTTCTTCCAGGCAGCGTGCCGAGTTCGTGTCACGGGAGTGTCTTGACCGGTCGAGTTGAATCTTGTAGTCTTGGGCGCGAAAACTACTTTACCAATACTAAAGTTATACACTACACAAACCCTCTTTGTCCTCTCTTCTTTGAAAGGCCCAGGACTCGAGCCTTAAAGGGTCTCTTTGTTTGATTCCTAGCCCATGCCCAAGGCTAGAACGCGTACCAGTCCCCGAGAGGACAGCAACCCACACAATATCGGATTTTCACCCTGATCACTATGCAAGTCACTCTTAGGAAACGAAGCCCCCCGGTAATAAAGCGCACTGCCTATCCGCGACGGGCCTGACAGCACGTAGATATGGAGTAAGGTTACTCACAGCCGAACGCCTCTTCGACCTTAGGATAACTTAGCGAACGCAATCTTCCGGCTTGCCCCTTAGAAGGTAAAACGAACTCTGTTTGGTTAAAGATCTCATACAAATCTAAAGGTACTCCTGATGTCAAATCAGACTTGCAAATATAATCCTTGGAGACGTGTTTCATCCCTGACTTTGTCTCGTCTCGATATCGCTCTAAGCTGTCGCAAAGCTGGTCCCCGAGCGCGCTTCGTGTAGGTTTGTTCCTGATCTTTTCACTGTTATGGACTGCTTTGTTGCGATGCATCCACAAGTGAGCTGGTATTACACTGCAGATGATCAACCAAATTCGAGTGTAGTGGCTCTCTATCTCCGTATCCTATCTGCCGATGAGCGTTGTTAGGCGTTGACGCATCTTGGGAGCCGCTGGCGGCGTTACCCTTGCTGTCACATGCCTTTGAGAAGACTGTAGCTCGTTTTCCTTCATGGCGCATCCGGTCCAGTGCTGTAAAAATCACTCTTGTACAGACTTGTCGTGCTCGTACACACTCCCCAAAAATGTGTTTCGTCGTTTCCACTGCTCCATCGTCGCCATCCTCAAACGGGGTAGTGCTTATAGTGAAGGTTTAGCTTATGTAGCGCAATCCTATACAATACCTACACTAAAAATTGCTGAGCATGTTGCATCGTCCCCATAAACGTTTGCGGCTTTGGCTTTGTAAGCCTTGCCCCCATCGGTCAGTAGTCGCGGCTGCGGCCCTCTTATCCACTAGAGTTGTGAGCTCCGCGTTTCTTGTTCGGCTCAAGTTTTAATTGGTTGCTTTTTCAAAGCCATCATCACATGCTTGTTTCTTACAGCTTCGTCGATCTGCCGTGGTACTGCGTGAAGTGGCGAATGACATTCGAATGCAATGCATTCGACTGCTTCGTACTTGTACTACGCATTCTCGTCCGGGAAATTGTGATCACCTGGGTAAATTGTTCAGTTAACTTGGTTCGCTGTCTGCACAAGCTTAATCGACTGGGTTTGTTTTCCGCGACCTGGCGTGGGTGTTCCTTGCAAATCTCCTTTGCTGACTTGCTTCCAGGCGTAAATTTGCTAAAAAAATATTCCACGTGCCAAAGTTTTGTCTGCCGCAGTTGTGCGAGTCGCCCGGCCACTTGTTCTCGCGGTGTGGCTACTAAAATGGCTAGTGCCCACCTAGCCAGCTTTTTCAAGTCGTGGCTATTGCAGTTTGCGAGTTTTGGTACAGTTATCGTGTATGCTCGCTGGGTATCTTGCCTTAGCTGTAGGACTTTGCTGTCTGTGACTGCTATCTTGTTAGATATTGTGTTGTTCAGCATGGCTGTCGCCACATCTGGTATGCACGGATTGTCAGCCCAGCTCCAACCTTGCGCGATGTATTCTGGGAAGTACTTCGCATAATATGATGGCGATTCGCACTTCACTACAGTCTTCAAACGCCTTCCATATAATGAGCTATTGTGCTTGGTTTGCCAGATTGAACGCAGTTGCTTTTGACGTTGACTTTTATTGTGGTCTTCTGGTGCTAGCCAATTTCCAATATCTTTTGAATCGCTGCTCGATGTTCGTTCCAGTGCGACTGGTATCGACATCAATCCAAGCCCGCCAACATTTGATTCGGAAAATGGACGAGGCTTGGCGATATCTTGTGCCGACACGAGTCTGTCCGGATTAATCCCTTCCCCGGGAAGTTATTCTGCATCTGTATGAGCTATTTCTCTATCTTAGGTGTTAGTGTGAACAGACTTGCCGTGAAGAGCAGCGACGGCAGGAAAACTTCGTTTAGCAGCTCCACTCGATCCGCTATACTTGTCGCAACCTGCTCTGCTGTCGCTAACCGACGCTTCAATATTCGTTTTCGATCTGCTCGAATGATCTCAGAGAGATTGCCTTGCCAATTCCATGTCCAAGATATTTGGTTGTTTCTCCCGCCGCTACAATAGCATATTGAGGTAATATCATCTCGACTTTGTATCATGTCATTATTAACAAGGGGTTCGCGAGTCAAGTAAGGATTTTTGTCCTTTCTTGGCAGACCCCCAAAAATAAAAAGCTCCGCTAAAGATCTTTAGCATGTGATAGTAGGGATATATTAGTTTTAATGCAACAGAACAACATTCACGTTGCCCGTGCATCCATTCCATCTGATCTCGTGCTGCTATGGCAAGAAACTCAATTTTCACGCCTTCCTATTGGCTGATTAGATAGTATTTTATTTGAATTTGGCGTGATTTTAATGCATGGTTGCACTACACATTTCTGTGGACTGTGTAAGAATTAGTAGAATATTGACAATACATTGTTTTATGTGGGTAAATAATTATTAGCTAAAACAACGTTAAACAGCAGATTTTGCCGTCTCCTTGGCTGATTATCTCGCGAACGGTTGAGCCTGTGTAGCTGCGGAAGATCATTTTAGACACGACTATATAAGATACAGACCGTCGCAAATTCATTCAGCTATTAGCGAAGCTTTTGATTCTCTAGTTATCCCCCAAATCATCTTTACTTAACTCGCGAACGGATTGTTAAAGAGCTGCGCTTTGTTTTGGCGTTTTTGCTCACGCTTCATGAATTACGCGGGGATAATCAGAAGGGGTTTGTTGTCGCGACGAGATGGACAGGCCATCCGTCCTCCGATTGGCAGCGGCAGCTGGGCACCGAAGAGCAAAACGCCGATCGATCGATGTGTGAAAGCCAACAACAAACACAAAACTACCACTAGCAAACACTTCGACGTGGCCATTAACAAACACTTCGGTAGCATAGAACATTCGACGGCGCTTTTGCGTTTTCATACAGTTGTGTACTGCTCCAGCCGGACGGCTCAGCGCGAACAGCTAGACGTTGGAGGCGGTGGCCGACACGCCGCTCACGATCTGAAGACGCAGTTTTGAGCGTCATCACCCTCTTGCAGCCCAGCTTGTCGCTGAAGTGGCCGCAGCAAAGATAGCCGATCACGGCGCGGAAGTTCCACACGTTCATGGCGAACAATCACTCCAGCTTCGAGTGGTCGACGAGCATGAGGCACGTGTCCTCCGCTACGGGGCGATGAGGCGCATTGCTCAGGGCGGCGTGGTTGTACTGCGAGGGATTTATCTGCGAGATGAACCCGTCACTGCAATAGTGCACCAACGCGGTGGTGTTCAGCAGCGTCTCGGGCTTGAGCTGGCGCGTGGCCTACTTGGTGGCATTGTCGAAGGCGTTGATGTGGATGTCGGCACGATGGAGGCAACCTCGTTGTACGCGGGCTCCGTGGCGTGGTCGCCGCAGTTCGTGTGAAAATTCAGCCATGGTGGAAATGCAAGTGCTGCAACCTTGTTATGATTAGCGCTACGGAAAACTACGCTGTTCTACTTAACTGGCGAAACAGGGTAAAGCGCTTGATCCGCCTTGTTAATGTTGAAGTTTCCCTTCGCCAGCGTGTGTACCGCCGGGAGTAGCGATTCCGGACGCTAAGTTTCGATGTAATCTTTGACTCGACCGATGTAGTGTAGCATATAAATACCACAATCAGCGGGGCTTGATTGGCGTGGCTTGGTAACCAACGCGTACGCCAGCGCAGATACATGCTCCGTAGTGTTCCTCTTGAAGAACCAGTGAAGAGCGGAGAAAATGTGCTCTGAGTCATGACCTCCGTTGACAGAATCGAAGTGATAGAACACCTTGGATAAAGGTGCCGCTCTCTCCACGGCGACGAAGCTCCAGTGGCCATCTCTGAGGACCGGGAATAAGAAATAGTGGTATTGGTGCCACGGAACAGTATTTCTTGTTCCTTCGACAGTCCAAAGAGGACTGCTATACGCAGCGCTGATTTCGCTGAACATTCCCGACACCGCTAAAAACACCAGGCCAGGCTTTGACTGCAAAAACGTAGTTAGACAATAATCAACAACAGAGCAGGTTACCGTGTTTCCGGGCTTGACACTTGCCAGTTCTTCCGCAAAAAGAGGTAAGCAAAGCCAAAGGTTGTCCGATGCCCCTGCAACAGGCACGTTCGGGTTCAGCCGCTGCCTTAATCCGTAGGTCTCTGTGGTTCTCACAAACTCAACACCACATTCGTGCGCGGCGTCTTCACCCTGCGGTTCCTCGCCATTTCCAGGGTCAGACTCTGCTTCCGCACACCCTGATTGGCCATTAATCGCTGGCGCCGCGGATTCTTGCAGTACCGACGCGGCAGCTTCGTGATGGACTGACGCAGGAGCTTGTGGGACCGGAGCAGGTGCTAGCGGTTCTGTCGTGACCGGGTCTTGCTGTGCCAGCATTGCCGGCTCTTGTGGTTCTGGCGCGGCCGGTTCTGGTGTGGCCGGATCTTGCGCGGCTGGCGGTGGCGTCTGCTCCCCGTATCCTTGTACCGCTTGATAAACCGGCGCGCCCAGGTATCTTTGTATCTATCGGGAAAGCGCTTAAACTCTGTGAAGCGACTACAGAACACAACCATGTCCCGGGGTCTACTTCATCATGTTGGCGCAGGTTGTCGTAAGGTTCTAGAGCTTCAAGCTCGTAAGGCTTCAGCCGATGGGGACGCCCGGCTCCCGGGGCGCGATAACGGTCGCCTTCCGCTGGCGTCGGCTCCTCTGCATTCCAATAGAGTCTTCCAACTCAGTAGCCTAGGGCGTGCCACACCCAGTTCTCGGCAAGCCCTCATAACGGCCCATTCCGCTTCCACTCCTGGACTGCCTCCCACTTGTCTCGGATTGTCGTCTTCTCCCTCATGTGGTGGCGGGGGATCTTGTGAAGCGCTAGCTGTGAGGGCGCAGGCGAACGATCAAATTCACCGCGGTTACGATTTGCGGTTAGGGTTTCTGAACCGGTCTGTTATAATAAACAATAGTCATTCAATTATGAATCATGATGCAGAAGTTTTGACTAACGCAAGTGGGAGTGTAATCAGATCGATGCAACTACGTTGACTATCGCAGTTGAGTTCGTGAGGCTAGTTATGCGCTACGGCAGGTACTGCATGGTTAATGCGCTTGATGCCAGCGGCTGGCGACCACGTTGAACTCGATTCGGGACAAGATATGTCGGTGGCGGAGGCGAATGATGCGAAGAGTAAATGTGCTGTTGCTCTTCGTGACCGTGACCGTGACCGCTCCACGGAGAATGAAGAGAGGGAAAGTCCAGACTGGCGAAGGCGGCTGAAATCGATACCGGTGCTGCGGGAATTGTGGGCTCCATCCAGGTTGATTGGGGCTGCTGCAGTTGAAATGAAGCACCATTAAACATCCCAAAGTCGCAATTCGGGAATGCTTGCATATCACTTGGGTCCGACGCTTGCAGTACTGGAGAGATTCCGGCGAGTTGGGATTCATTCGTAGTTAGCATCGATGAATCTCTCAAACGCGTTGTCTCGTTGTCGCTGCTATAATATGATGGCATAATACTTGGGTCCAACGAGTGTGGTGTTGAGGAGCGACCGACGCATGGATATCCTACCGAAGCTAGGGACGGTAATTGTCTGAGAAGGGTCATTTGAGGACGTTGAAGTGAAGACCATGCTTCATTACCTGCAGGAAGCTGACCGCTTTTTGGTTTGCAAACTCTTCTATCCTTAAACTTCAGGTTGTATCCACTCACACCAGGCATGCTAAGCCCATAGGTAGCTCGCCCACATATTATATGAGCACACGCCAGAAATTTAGTGAAGTATGGACACGCGCACTCGAATCTTTTAACATGAACCACCCAGCCCTCGTGTGGCATACCAGCATGATGAGCCCGCCGCACAGACCATGATACAGCGGATCGATAGAACTTAGCAGCCTTCACTTTTTCTTCATCGTTCAACCGTTTCGCTGACTGCGTCCAATCTAAGTGTGTATTGGCACTCCCTCCATTATCAGCTAGACCCGACAAACTGCTTATAGGGTCATGATCACGGAACTGATCTCCTAGATAGCGAACGCGTACAATAGATTCCTGGTCCGTTTCGTAGACACTAACGCGGCCAGTAGAAACGAGCACCTTAGCGAAACGCGACGCTTCTTTGGGTGACAATATAATGTGACTACCCAAAGCAGGTGGTAGGCAAATTGAATAGTCTTCGCATATCGTAAAAAGCTTCAACAGCAATTTTCGAGTATCACACACTTTACGCTGAGTATATCGCTTGATGCTAGTATTAAACACCTCACAAGGATTGTTTGTCGTAGCGTATGCACCAGGTGAATGATATATCTGCCAGCGCCAAAATCTACTAACCATCCACTGGGTATAGAAGTATGAGGTAAAGCCATTCAATCTTTCATCACTATCCATTTACTCGAAACTCGGTTCCACTCCGAGATAAGTTGATCCCTACTTAATGTATAATGTATATCCAGAACGCCTCGGTACACAACAGCTCGAACTAAATCTGCCCAGTGCTGAATCCTCTTTCGTACATTGTACAGCACGTGAAAAAGCACATTAAAAATGGAGATCGCTCGAACACAGAGATTCTAGTCAGACCGTTAAACTGAGCCTTGTCAGCGTCGCCCATGACAGCATCAATTCGTAGTTCCACATTCATAGGACGAAGCTCTGTAGTATGTGCCCCGGGGATCATGAAATGACTGAGCGTCGCCTTAAATGCAAAAGCCCGACATGCCAGGAATTGGCCCCGCCTCAAGCCTGTCCCGTTCAATGGAAGGTTCTCGAGTGTGATACATCGTCGAAGTGGCTTGTGATGACAAACGCAGAGAAGCATTTACGCGGGGATGCTGAATGCAGCGTTGCTCCTCGCCCCAAGGTAACTCGAGAGATGAAAACCTACATACAGCAAAAGATGAAAACAGAGTTCCTCCACGTCTGATTTGGAGTGGCTTGTTGCGAGCGCCTGACATCTCCGCACCTGTGCTGGGATTTTCATCACCTGCTCAAGTACAGCGTAGCGTTCGTTACAGTCGGTGGCTTGACAGAATAGATTGTAGAACAGCAGAAGTTACCCCATCGACACTTCACAAAGGCAGACTCTTCGTATATCTCCGTGAGCTGTTGCCAGTCTTTCTTGGGAGGCATTGTCTGGCGAGACAGTGAGCCTCCCTGGCGAGACCGGAAATGCGTTGTATATTATTTTTTTGTTTAATTAATAACCAATAATGGATGATTGGCTTTTACTTATATTATGTTTTTAATAGGTTGGGAACAGGGGGTAACAAAGGATGGAGGACGTTGACATAATTGTATGACTATGTACTGTATTTGTCGGATCGAGTGGGACATGTTTTAGTAGCCATTTTCAAGTCATAAAAAAACCTCACAGGATTTTTATTGCAAGCGTCGACTGTCATCCATCCCATTTCTCGTCATGCCGCGCAGGCCGAAGAACAAGAATAAGATCAGGTACAAGGTAAGCGCTAAAATACTACAAATCCTGTGTTTACTATGCTCACTCTTCATACGCAGGGTGCTTGTGCGGTAGAGGGAGAGCGGGCCGTTGATGCGGCCGGTCGGCTGAAGGTCAGCCGCTCGACCATCTACCGCTGGCGTAAGACGCAGGCACAGCTCTGCTCTGCGTCTGCCTCCGCCCCGAACAAGTACTTTTCTCCGTCCTCATCGCCCAGAAAGCAATATGTCCTGTTTCCTGAGCTTGAAGCCCAGTACGTTAAACTTTATTGTTTTAATGCTGCTGAATTGTACTAATGCTATTACTACAGGTTAATAAAATGGATAACACTGATGAGAAAGACACGAGGACTGTGTGTCACTACTAAGTGCATTGTGCTGATGATTGGCAAGTTCGACGCTGTCTTCTCAGCAGCGAGAACGAACGTTGCACTACTGTCTTGGTGCACACGCTTTTGAAGCGTAACAGATTTTCTGTTAGGCGTATCACTCACAAAGGTAAAAAAATTGCGCGACAACATGCAGGTACTTAAATTACATTTATTGATCGAAAATTATTATCAACTAAAACTTGTGTTAGGAAATTGCAGACTCATGTTCTAGGTCGATCAACTTTGTTGTTGAAGAGGATGGAATCTTTCCACCGTCTTACAGCAAGCAAGAGCGGTATGGCAACATCCTCAACATGGATCAAACGGGCCTGGGGATTGACAACCCAGGCCGTTTAACAATCGATTTTAAAGGAGCGAAGACAGTAGATGTGGTGCAAGGGATGGGGAGATTGGGGCTCGCAGCAGCGTCTTCCTGTGCGCGTCAGCCACAGGGTTGAAACTCCCTGCCTTTATTGTGTTTGCGGGCGTGCCTGGAGGGCCAGTGTACCAAGAAGTTTCGAGCCCCAGCTGGGGACATTCTGGTGTCGTCCACACGACGCAAGCAAAGGCATTTTGCGACCATGCTACGATGCTAAAGTGGATTGATGAGGTTTGTATTTATTTTCTTTTATTTAACACTTTTCAAACTAAAATTGGTTTCCTTGTCTAGGTTTGGACGCCGTCAACACAAGGCTGCCGCATGTGATACTGGACAGCTTAAAGGTCCACAAGATGGACAGCGTAAAAACCCGTCTTGAGGAGTGCTGTACTGAGGTTCAGTACATTCCTTCAGGGATTACTGGCCTCAGTCAGCCGATGGATGTAAGCGCTATGCGTTCGTTTAAAAGCATCGTTCAGTACGCGTTTTTCTTTACTTATTTTACTTATTTGATGTTCTAACGATGTACACTACGCAGGGGCCTTTATCGACGCTGGCACATCGACAACCCCTTTGCGTCAAATGCTAGTGAGCGTCGCCTTCTGCTGTCGAAGATGATTGGCGAGGCGTGGGAGATGATCTCCGCCGAAACGATAATCGGAGGCTTTCAAAAGGCTGGACATTTTCCTGTTGGGCCTCGAGATGCTTCTGGTAGATTCCGAACGCATGTGCTCCCCCGCCGGAGAATGCCGTTCTTCCCGTTGAAAAGTAACTTCATAAAACCCAATAAATGGATGTTTCATTTTGATAGGTTCTGTGGTTTAGAGAAGGGGTGTCACCCCTACATACTAGCTTTCCCACTTGATCCGAGTGTCCCACTCGATCCGGCAAATACGGTAATTTCCCTTTTGCAACCAAGGTAGTATTTCCGCTGAGCGAGCGATCCTATTGGTGGATAACGGCTCTAGACTGTGGTATCGCCCCCAAAGATGGCGGAACCCCTGCTAACTTTGAGGTATCGTTTGCAATTTCTGTTGCTCTAGGCGTTTGTATTGTCGCATGGATATGCTACCAGCTCCATACAAAAAGACGTGGTCATTTTCCCCCTTGTTGCAAAACTGGCTTTGCGGTGTGGAGTGCAAGACGGAGAAAAATGAGACCGAAGCGCTACAGAGCGATTTTGACGGAGTTCATGAGCTTTAACGATGCTCGCGCCTACACTGCGGAGACCGTGTTTACGACAGGGATGCTGCTAACCATCACTCCTGAAGATGTTAGCCGGTGGATAAATTTTCGTGCGTTTGGTGAGCCATACCCTGGTGAGGACGCTAAGCCAGTGTTTGTCAGATCTTCCACTCTCGCATTCGCCAAAAAGCTATCTCGTGCTTTATGGCTCGTGTTGCTGTTACCTGGGACCCGATTCGAAAAGAAGGCAATCCGACGCGCTCGGAGCTGGTGAATAAGGTGATCAAAACGGTGAAACGCTTCGAGGTTCGCCGAGAAGGAGTGCAGTCCGCCGCCCGGCGTCCCATCGAATACGAAGAGTTTATTAACCTCCTCGAGGTTGTGCGCTCTAATCATGACAAAGGCAGCATCAAGTACGTCATTAGCAGTGTTCTCACTTTGCAATGGCACATGATTACAAGAATCGACGACATGATGCAGCTAAAGTTCGACAGCTTCACTCCTAACATACAGCACCCCTCACACATTACTGTGTCAACCACGCTGGTCAAAGAATATTTCCGAGGAGCGTGACGCCCCGGAGCAGATTTTGCTGGGTAGCTTAGACCCACGAGTGTGTGTCCTGTTGAATTTGGCTGTTCACCTTGAAATGGCGAGTAGTAGTGCGTCTCCCTATGTGTTTGCGAACGCGGTGAACGGAGATCGTGTTGTCTGACGCGTTCTGCAAGAGATATTTGACGGTGATAAATTTCGCAAGCTAAAGCAAGGCAACGTGGGGACTTACAGCTTGCGTAATGGGGCAGCGACTTACGGGACAAGTAGTAGTTTGATCAGAGATTTTATAAATCGTCACGGGAGGTGGCGTACCCAGAAGAGTGTCGTCGACGTTTATATTGATAACACGCAGCCTTATCCGGACGCCGCAACGGCCAGCGTGCTAATAGATCCACTGGGTCCGTGCTTTTACGTTATCGAAGATGGCATGAGATTTGTCACCGATAACTTGCTCGTCAACCGAATCGGCAGCGTCATCAAGCAGAAAATGGGAGAAGGCGTAGCACACGAACTGAGTATAGTCTTGTTGTGGGCGTCGCTGGTGCCCGACGGCTCGTTTGACTATGCATTAGTCCCTATGGCGCTGAAACAACGCGTGATTACAGCGTATCGGGATGCTGGCGGAAACCCTATGGTAAATCCCGTCAAACGGGTTCCCATTCAGGTCGTGGGGAGGGTGCACAACTCCAGCTTATTGAGCTCACAGAAGACGGCCCAGATTCTGATAGCAGCACACCTGTAGAGCACAGCAGCATTCCCACGAGGATGAGCGCAGACAATACTCGAACGGAGTTCACAGCATTACACTCACAGTTATTTGGAGTGCAACGCCAGCTCTCAAACACCGTGAATGAGGTCCTTCGGCTAAGAACAGAAATGCAGCAGGAGCACCGAAGAATGATGGCTGTGATGAGACGCATCGCATTGCAGCCTGTTGTCCGAACGCTGGCAGAGGGCAGTGAGGTTTCTGACGTTGCTGCCGGTGTTGGTGCAGTTCGCAGAGTCGTGCGGCTGGCCAAGAGGCCGCGAGATTTGTTCCAGTTGTGGCACGAGCATGAGTTCGGCTTGAATGAAACCAATCCTGCAAAAGAATTCACACGAGCAGAGAGAGGAGCAAATAAGCTCGCATATCCGCGACGGAAAGCTTTCTGGGATAGTATGGCGTACCTCGTTCGAGCGGGACTCACAAGCGATGTCGCTATTGACAGGATCTACGCAGCGTACGGACGCCAGCGGCCAGTGACAGCGATCCTGACAGCTCTTCGCCGCGACAAGAAGAATGGCGGACACCCAGCGCTTCGCGTGTAGTTTAGAGCGACTTTTTACCAATCAAAACGCAGCTGCACTGATTGTTGCACCGATGGTCGATATTTATATGGTATTGTCATTTGGTCATACAGATTTCCCCGGCAGATCTGGACCTGGACCTGCACATAAACCTTATAAAGTTGTCGAGTTCAGCAGTGCGATTTGCTGATCACGAATCACTAACGTATTGTTTTAGATTAGCATTGGTAGTTGCAAGTTGGCGGTGGAAGTTGGAGGGCTGAAGATGGAGGTTAGTTATTGCGGTGATACACGTGCACGACGGCGGCGACACCATTTACGAACTCCCCATGCCATCAACATCTCTGCAAGAGAAGTACGTCCGGCTCACAATCGGCCAGGTGCTGATGCTATTAACAAGACCTCATTACATTGCCGTCATGTCGAAAACCCCAAGACTTTGTAGATTTGCAGTCTTTATGGGTCCCACCTTTCCAGATCTGCCGGGGAAATCTGTATAGTTTTGCTGTTGGCCCTGAATAATAAGAACACCCACGCAACGTCCATGTTGCCTGCAGCAATCTGTGCCGAAACTGTGCAGCAGTCACAAAAAGTGTTTGCCAGTGGTCAGTTCAGCTTGTTTGTGTTTGATGGCGTCGTATTGTGTTTGTTGTCGTCGCAAAGTGTTTGTTGCAGGTCAAAAACGTGTATGGAAGCGGCCTACACTCTCGATCGATCGATCGCCGTCGTGGTGAGCGCGGCGGAGGTTGCTGACGCGTTGTGTCGCAGCGGCCTGCATCTCCTCTGCAAAGCTTCTTCGTCAAGACAGGCCTTCCTTCGCCGCACCATCATCCAGCGCACATGCGTGACTGGGGATCGAGCGAGGGGAAAAAGGTGGCGCTAAAGGACTATGCACAGCACTCCAGTGCCGGACAAGAATCTACTTGGCGCTTCCTGCGAAAAACCTGCCGAGAGAACTGTCGTTGCGGCCGGTGCGCCTTCGACTGCGACCAGGGTGTGTTCACCACACGCCCCGGAAGGGAGAGCGTGCTGTGCTTGCATGCACTGAATAGGATCGGCGCGCCGACAGACCAGAGCAGCAAAGGGCATGCAGGCAGGCAGCAGCAGCAGCAGGTTTGGAGCGAGCCGAACGGTGTCTGTGGCAAATCTGCTGTGTGGAGGCGGGCGCGATGCTGAAGTTTCCGTTGAAGGACGTGCAGGGTAAGATCGGGCTGCTTTCGAGAAGCGGACACCTTGTTCCAGCACTCTGCGTGGCGACGTGGCTGTCCTGCGTGAGTACACCGCTAATAGGCTGCTGGTTGATTCTGGGCCGGATTGCCTGCGCTGGCATGCACCATCAGCAGCCGCGAGCGAGCCCAGCGGCTCTGTTTTCTGGCGTCGCGGGTCTGGAGCCATCCTCGATCGGGCGAAGAGTACCGTCGTTCCGAAAATGTGACCTGCTGGGGGATGGGCGGCGTCGGCACAGTTTCGAGTGAGAATACCACTCGGTAACGATTCGTCACGGCCCCTCTTTTTGAGGGACTGTTGCGGCTCACTCGCTCGCTCGCTCGTCGCCCGTCCTCGGGCGCTTGCTGTCTGGAATCCAGGCTGGATAGCTAGCGGTGGCAGGCAACGAACGACACAGCGCCGCAGCTGGGCGCGAACGGATGTGCGCGTTTTGCCCGGCAGGCTCGATCTTCGATGGGCGAGATTCTTCGGCCTGCTGGGGACTGCTGCATGCAGTCCCGTCGGGGAGAACCCTCCCTCAGCCAGCTTGCTGCCAGCCTTTGTGGGCCCGCCGCCATGGCCAAAAGGTGGTGAATCCTTCCGCACCCAGTCAGTCGACTGGTGCCAGCGGATACCGAAGTCGAACGTGGCAAGCGGTGACACACGCAGCCGTTTCGCAGGTTGGATCGCCCATTGAGCGGCCCCGTCTGCCGCACGGATGGGCGGAAATAGAATCTGCCGAAACGCGCCGGCCCGTCTGCCCCGCGCCACGTTTCCGCTGGAGTCGGCCGCTCCTTCTGGAGCGTCTTGGCAAGACAGACCCCACCGCGGGCTGATTCCCAGCAGCGCCTTGCGACAACAAGCAAGCGCTTGGGCTCCGCCGTCATGGCGTGTGTTTCGGGTTGAGGATCGCCTTCCCTTTTGGAAAAGAGCGCCGCGCGATCCGGACGTTCGTGCGCGTGGGACCAGAAGAGCCACACCTATCAAAGGGCAACGGCAACCTGCAACGTGAGTGAGTGAGCGGAGCGACTCGCCCACATTCAATTCGCACGCGAGCAGCCCAGGAAAGCTCTACGGAGAAGCGAGAAATGGCCGCCGCCGCCGCCACCTCCACCACCGCACCCGCCAGCCCCGCCAAGCGGCAGGAGCTGTCCATCCAGCGCCCCAGCGTGTCTCCGCTCAAGCGCAAGCGCAGCAGCGACGACGCCAGCGACTGTTGCCGCGCCAGCGAGCCAGCCTCGCCCACGTCGCTGGACGAGGTCGCCGCCAGCAGCAGCAGCTCCAGCAACAAGCCCGGGCAGGGCGGCATCTCGCCCAAGAAGAAGGCCAAGAAGGCCGACGCCGACCTGTCCAAGTGGGAGAGCCACGTGGTCAGCAGCCTCGCCGGCTCGCTCGACTTGAGCGACTGCATGGACGCCGAGGTCGACAGCGACAGCAGCAAGACGCAGCACGACGCGGAGCCCGTCCCGTTCTCGGCCGCGCCCGCCGCGCTGCTGAGCGCCGACGAGCTCCACATTCTGCAGCACTTCCTGGCATGAGGCCCCGGCCGTACGTGACCACAAGTCCCAGCCAGAGCAGTTTAATGCGCCAAATGCGCCCAGCCCGCCAGCAGAGTACAGTAGAACAAGTGTAAAAGTGTCCTATTTAATGCGAGCACCGCCGCCAATTCGCCGCGATCTGTTGGTGTTGCTTGCTATCGGTAACAGGTGTTGCTTGCCGACAAGGGGTGCTCCAAATTCGCTGCCACTGGCTGCATGGAGTGCGCAGCCAGCAGCAGTGCTGGTCGACGATTCCCGTGGTTGTTGGCCTTGTACGCCGCTCGCCCGTCGTGCCGCTCACCTTCTTCACAACTGCGGCTCCCAAGGTGAGCTCCAGCTTACACAGCAATCGACCATTCCCCGCCATGCTGCTCGAGGTGCTGCTTATCCTTGCCTGGTGGCAATGCTGGCCTCATTAATATAGGGATATGAGTTCTTTTTTACGCGATCCCTCCATTAAGCTGTACCTCGTTTTAACGTTCCAGCCCAAAATATGTCAGCTATGTTAGCTCCAGCTCTTTCTCTTCCTGGAAGCTATTTAACAATTCCACTCGCTCGCTGTGTACTTGTAGGTGATCTGGGAACGTCTTATCCCGACATTTTTTAGTCCGAAAAGGCCTCCAATACAAAATGGTAGCATTGTGACTCACATTACTAGTACACGTAACAGAGCAACCTCCGCTCTTCCCACCAACTACTGAGAGCTCGTACAGCAGCATTATGCGACCTAGTGGCAAAAGCTGATGAAACGTGGACTACTCATCTGGTTCTGACGATTGAGAGCGAGCATCACCGGTGTATTGACGCAGTTGCCCGATGCCAAAATGTCTACACCAGGAATAAAATAAGTGGCAACAAGACGGGATGATGATGAAATGTAGCTACCGATTCAGAGCTCTTTTCTACGGCGTCAGCCCCAATAGCCGGCACACTTAATCTGCAGGGGGGCTTACAGCACGAAAATTGACAGCCTTATTCTATGTAGGTCCAGCGGCTACCATTACTAAATATTTGCTGGTGCCTCGCTATCCCTCCATTAAGCCCCTCAGAGTCCCTGCATTAGTAAGCTAATGGAGGGAAATCCCTCTGACGGGGCCATGACCAATCGAACGCAGAAGGGACTGATCCTACAGTGTGCAGGCGACGGGACGGCCATTATGAAACGAACACCGAAATTAGTTTCCACCAGACGATGGCCGCTGCGCCAGGTTACTTCGCTCGCATGGATGCCGTCGCCGCTGCAGCGCTGTGAGTGCAGGCCGGATGCACACACTTGAGATCAGTAGCGAAGTCCATCTCGGAGAACGGTCCATCCTCGAGCTGTTGCCACGCCATGGCGTTTTCTGTAACGAGTTCCGCTTCTTCTCAGTTGCACATTGCTACCGCTCCGCCAAAAGCTAGTCTTCAAACACGCTGCGTTCCTCGCGTTAATAGCTGTTTCCAGGATGACCACCGCTAAGCTGCAACATACCAACGCCATACCTGTAGAGATAAACAAGCTGGTTCATTAGTCCGCGCCCAGTTACGACCGGCTGCGCTTGGACGGTGCCTCCTCTAGCTCTACGGCACGCATGGCCTTATCTCCATGCCGCTCCTTGCTGCATGCCCGCTTTTGTTGTCTTTGCTAGTAATGGGCTCTTCCTCTTCTCCCCCAGCGTTGTCCATAAAGAACAAGTTGCTGTCGGCAGTTGCTTCCTCTGTTTGGGTAGCCGAACTCGTGCCAATCTGAGGGCGACGCGCCTTACTGAGCATTCCCGCAGCAGCGACCTGTAGATAAGTCAAATAGCCCTGTGATACACAGCAATCAGTACGTTAAATCGCGTGCGCATGCAAAAGATCCTCGTGCGCGCTTACCTTTTGGATAAATTGGAACGCGTTAGCAGTAACATTCGTCGAGCTCAACAGCACATTTGCCATCTTGGCTTGACCCCCACAGAG
The DNA here is from genome assembly GCA_011947345.1 of Phytophthora quininea. Lineage (NCBI taxonomy): Eukaryota > Oomycota > Peronosporomycetes > Peronosporales > Peronosporaceae > Phytophthora > Phytophthora quininea. The sequence continues at coordinate 14,744 of JAAVTG010000263.1, read as the reverse complement.
ACTCCACAGTTGCTGAGTGGCCTTTTCAAATGCGGACGAAGGCGTTGCAGTCTGCTCGAGATCTAACCAAGTGATGAAGCTGCTCGGAAGTGGCACGCCGGCCAAATGCGCCATGGCTGTAGTGATCGCAGGAAGGCCCGACTTGAGCTCAACCCGCATGAACTGAGCTGCGTGACGCAGACACACAATGCCATCGAACAGATTCCGGTCCTGCACCGCCGCCTTCTTTTCTTCTGCAACATTTTGGGCTCGGTCAAAGATCTCTACGCTAGCAAAGGTGCGCGAGTATACTTGCGCAAGACAATTCAAAAGTGCCCGTCGGTCTTGCGCACCAAATATCTCGTCTTCGTCTTCGTCCAGGTATGTTGCAGGCTTGGGCAGACCCTGTAAGAACGACAGCACTGCAACAAGCCATTGTCCATTATCATGAACTCCACACTGTCGCATTTGAGCAGCAAAAGCACTTGTCGGGTCGTGAGCTGCGCCTGGCCAACAGCATCCACCTTCCTCGGCTTGTTTGACTTCTTCAAAGACGTCTTCTCTTCATCCGAAGAAGAGTCATCTGACGTCCCCTCCTTTTCATCGTCGCTGTCATCATTGAACTCGATCGGAAAGTATACAGCAAGCGTCAACATCGCGCCATAAATCTTGGCCACCTCGGCATCAAACTCCACCTTCTTTAGCTCCTTACTTTCCTCTAGACAGAAGAACGATGTCCATGGCGCTTTTAACCCGCTTGACTCGCCGTGCTGATGCTCATCACAGGGCAACCTTGCCAGCTCCAGTGCATCCTGCACGATGACACGCTCCAGAAGCGCACGCAACGCCTGCACCTGTTTACCAGCGGCACTACCTTCCGAGCACTCCCAGTTGCTGGTGCACATTTGCTCCACCTGCTTCTGCACACACTTGGCCAATTTGTGCAGTATCAGGCCGCGTTTGTGGGTCTGTTCCTCTGGCGTCTCGTAGCTGCGCGCTGCAATGAGCGTCAACGTCTCCACAAGTTGCGACGCGTCCTCCTCCTGTTCATCTGCAGTATGCTTTGCAATGTCAATACCCGCGTCCAGCGCCAGCACGCCCGCTAGCTGGCGTAGCCTGTCACTGGTTGGCAAAGCCGCCGCCTGCAACAACTCTAGCTCCGTGTGCTCCTCGTTTAGCAGCGCGCAGTGGGTCAGTGAGCTTCCTGATGAGCTCCATTTGTCATGTTGCTGCTGCTGCACGTATGCGCCGTGCAGCTCTCGCAGTAGAGCAGCCAGCCGCACCCCAGCGCGTTGAGATCTCTGATCAGGTGGCTCTTGAGCTTCCCACGCGGCAGTTTGGTCACCGCCTCCTCCACTAGGCCGTGCAGGAAGTCACCATCGCTCCAGAACTGCTGGCGTTCGGCAGTCTGCGTCCACTGCTGGAACACGGCGCGCGAGAACTGCGTCAGGAAGCGACTCGACTTGCTCTCCATGGCCGATGCTGTTCAAAAATGGCTGGTGGGGCCCAAAAGGCAACTTGGTGTGGCACTGGTACACCAATTCCAGCGTTACTTTGCTCAAGTCGCACCACCAGTCAAGTCCAGCGAGCTTCGATGGCGCAGGGCAGCGGCTATCTCAAGAAGGGCAAGAAGGGTGTCAAGAACGCCGGCGCCAAGCCGTCCAAGAAGGCGGTGAGCTACGGCCACAAGCGGTCAGCAGCCAAGTTTACCAAGAAAGGGAGTACGTTCCAGTCTCTCAAGCGAAGCCACCTGCTCAAAGCCTCTCACCTTGGTACTGTGTATGTGTGACTGCAGACCCGACCACGGAGATCCGACGCGGCTGCAGCGGCATGAAGAACAGTGGCAGCAAGGCCGTGACTGGCTTCATCAACCAGAACCTGGAGAACATCATGGCCAGTCGCGTCTGCAGGCGGGCACGACACTATCTCTCAGCGACGTCAAGGCGCACGGCAAAGAGCGGCTCAAGGAGATCAACCAGCACGCACGCACTAAGAAGAAGAGCCGCGTGGCGCAGAAGTTGCAGGCGCTGGAGAAGTCCATTAAGGAGCAGGAGGAAGGCGGCACCAGACGCAAACGCCCCACGGCGGCTGCGGTCGTCCCGCACTCCTAGAGTTTTCATCCAGTCTATTCCCATTATGTTAGCCACGAATGCACTGCACTTGCCTTTTAGGTGACGCCTTTGAGTTTCTTCTGCGTCGGTGGCGCCGCGTCTTCGTCGGCTGGAGGCGCCGGAATGTTTTTCAATGCGACTGCAGCTGGAGATGCTGGCGCTGATGAGGTTCCTCTCTTGCCCTGGAAGGTCGTCGACTCGGGGAACAGATGAAGGAGTAGTTCGTCCGTGACACTGAAGAGCAGGTTCTTCACAAACACCTCGTGCTGCAGGAACTCGTGCAGTTTCAATGCTGCGTTTTCGCACGCTGTGTCACCGAAAAGCGATAATGCCTTCGAGGGGAAGCTAGCGAGGATCGCCTCGAGACAATCTTCGCGAAGCTTGTGCATGTCGGGGTCGGGAGGAGGCTCCGCGTTCGCATCAGCAGGGTCAGGGAAAATGTAGAGCCGAAGGTCACCGATCCAGCCCGACAGCTTCTTGGGGTCGGTGAACGAAAGGAACTGTCGCTCCAGCATGCGGAAGTGCGAGGCTCCCAAAAACGCCTTGATGAAGGACCGTGTCATCGAGAAAATTTGGCGGCGTAGCATACCGATGCCATCAAACTCGAACAGTTCGCCCAGAACGGAGAACAAGCTCACCTCAATTTTCTGCAGCACTCGCATCTTCGTCTCCTTCGAGTTGGCGTCTGGTGCAATCCATCGCCCTTTTCGCCACCTGCCGTTCTCAACTAGCACTCCATTCGTACTGCCATTGACTCCGACGGGATTACCAATTGTGTTGCCCCCACTCGCAGACAGCGAAGTCAAGCCATCTCCACCTTCCCACCCAGCTAAGGATGAGCTGCCTGAGGCAGGAGATGTGCCATACGCGTTTGTAAGTAGAAGGAACTTCTGGACACTGGAGCTCTGGCACAGCGTATCGCATCCTAGTAATTGCTGCAGGAACTGCTCCAGCACGTACAATCTCTTCTCGTAGGTTAATGTGGCGGCTGCAACCGTCCTTAACGGGGGATCTATTGCTGCCATTTCCATGTAGTCGACGCCTCTCCAATGACAGGCCTGGCACCCCACGCCAAATTTCTTCTCCTGCTTCTTCAGCCTTTCTGTCAGCTCCTTCTCCAAAACTTCAAAGTCGTGAAACGTCTTGACAATGCTCCAGGCGTATGCATTGTCGTCTTTGACTTTGACTGTGAGTTCGAACTTGGCATTTCCAGATGCACGAGCAGGTGAGCTTAACGCGTTTGCTAACTGGCCAAGACCGCCTCCATTACTCGTTGGAGAAACAACACTTTGAGGGCTATTGCTGGCATTGGAGCTGCTAGCAGTGGTGCTGGAAGGACCAGAGGCAAACAATTCTAGGATCTCGCGCTCGCGCTCCTTGACCAAATACTTGCCAACGTGTGCCACAATGCGCAGCTTGTACTTGCTAACAAGGCGGTCGTAGCAATTTCCACAAACACGCGCTTTCTTCGATGTTTCAAGGGGCGGCGGGAATACCATGAACGCGAAAAAGTCATGGCATGATGCACACACACGCTGGTGGCAACTTTGACACGCACCTAAACCTGCTTTCGATGCAGGAAATGCCTTTAAACATCGGAAGCAGAGATTGTCGTCGTCACCGCTGTCATACAGCACATCAACGTCTCCTTCCTGTGAAGCCTTTGCAGACAGCGCAGAATTATCGGTCGCTGTAGATTTGACGTTCTTGTTGGAAGTGTTACGGCGCAGAGATGGAATGGATGCGCGTGCCTTCATAAATGACGACGTCTTCGTAGAGGTTGGCTGTGCTTCATCTGAACCAAGTATTTCCAGCACCGCGTGCGTGATTGGGCTAGTCGGTGCTTCTTTGTCAAAACTCTTCGACCTTCGTTTCAGGATCGACCTCTTCGTGGCTGTATTTTTCTCCTTCTTCTTGTCACGCTTCAAAGCGCTGAAACGCTGTTTCAGTTTGCGCGCCTTGCCTAAGCTAGAGGGTGCCGTTGCAGATGCAGGTGGAGACGACACGCTGGAGCTTGCTGGGGAAACTGGTGGGGATGCGAGAACCAGAACAGGTGAGAGCTGGCGTCTGCGGCGAATCCATCGACGTCGCCGCACCGAGTCGAACTTCTTTTCTTTGTCATGGAAATTATCCTCAAACGTTTTGGCATATTCCCACGCAGAATTTGCCTCGCCATCAGATGAATCGCCAGTGTCATTACCTGCATTTTCTAACGCCCATTCGTCCTCCCAGATCCATTCCGACGAAGGGAGTTCTTCCCACCGTTTATCGTTCGCCTTTACCCAGCCGTTAATGGGAACGTAACGTTCAGTTTCCCACACTCGTTCCAGCACACGCACCGGAGCGCCCTGCGAAACTCGCGACCAGGATGAAAGACTTGCATCTTGGTCTACGTCGCTTTGCCTTCCCAAAAGAGTAGGTACATCGAGACAAATTGTTAGCTTATCCAACAGTGATAAGCTCCCCAGCACCGATTCCATGAGCGTACTGTCGTGCATAACGGCATAGCTCTCGTAGAATAAACTCGTAACTTCTTCATGAGCATACAACTCCGCGCAGAAAGTCCCCACACGACCTTGTTCCAAAGCCACCAGCACCCACTGAACCCCGCGAGTCGATACAAAAGCCTCATTTGAGTTACAGTCTGGACATTGGGACGCCACAAATCTCCAAAGAGAATTCATGCTAACAGCACCAGGTCGGTCCCGCGCAAGATATGCCCAATAGTACTGGTCGTCATCCGAATCTGTGTCGGACTCACTCTCCTCGTCAGAGCCTACGCTGTCACGAGTTGGAGACATCGTGCCAGTTGTGTGTACAGGCACCGAAGACCGTCTCCTGACATTAGGGGACAACGGTGGGGTTTGTGGCAGAAAGCCATCCTTGCTATCCTCCTCCGACGACGGCGGTTTTGAGTCGTGGTTGCGAAATCCAAGCATAAGAGTGTCTTCAATGGCTGACAGGAGTTCGTACAGCTCGCGCGACCGTGCTGAGCTGCGCATCTCTGGGCAATCATTGTACATCTTTGTGTAATTCGCCACAGCCTTCTCCAAATGCTGTATGACACGTTCCCGTACAGCCACGATTGTCCCACTAGCAGTCCTTGAGTCATCTCCCCTCCTCGTCACTCGTGGGGCTGATCAACGGGTTCAGAGAGCCAATGGTGTGTGCGTTGCTACGACTTCGGCTATCGTCCGACATTGGAGAAATAATGCCATCATCGAATGAAGAGGTCGGCGAGGTGACACTCGACTCGCCTCGTTTCCATGCCTTTGCAAGAGCTGCCCAGGTTTTCGGATCATTCGGGCTGCAGCACCTGTGCTGATGGGGGCGTCGGTAGCGGATCCATCTGATGGCTGCCTAGCGAACGTAAGCGGTTTTTCACTTTGCTTAAACTCGAACCGATGTTGGCCTTGGCATTCTTCAAGTCGTCCATATGCGCACTTATGCGACTATTTTCACCAGTAACTTTGAGCGATCCAGGAAGCAAACCACGCGGATTCATCATCTTCGCTGCCTTGGCGACGCGGTCGTCCATCGTGAAGATCGACGGCATCGATTTCTTCTCACTAGGGCCACCGCCAACAGAGTTTGCAGCGAACACCGCGCTCCCAAAAGCAAAAGGGTTGCTGCTGGGATCTGTCCAGTCGTCCCCTTCAAAAACCATTTCAGCGGCTCCCGCGGCAGCAGTCGATGCAGCACTTGCCACAGCATCAACCATTGCCTGAAAAGCTGCCTCAGCCTGCTCACCACTGCGCTTGCTTGCCTTGTAGAGGAAACTCGACGTCACGCGAAGTTTATTCAGTGTCAAAGTCGGCATCATACCGCTTCCATTTCCATTTGACATAGCCGTTTCCTTTTCATCCACAAACTCTTGAAGGCAGGACAGCACGATCTCATTCGCATACCGCGGCTGTGCATACTCTGACAGAGGCTTTAGAATCTTGAAAGCCGTGATTTCTCGTAGTAAATTGAGAGCAACCGACACAAACATGTTGGTGTCGCACTGTTGGCCAAGCTGGGGTTTCAGTTGAGTGAGAAGTTGCGTTGCCACGTGTCGAAGATAGGCAGCTTCAGCGTTCTCGACTGTAGTCTTTTAGGACTCCCACCGGACACGATTGTTGCGTAAGGAGACAACGGCGTGCCTGCAACCACTCCGGGATGAATGAACTGCGATCGCTGCACGAAGGCAGTGACGTACTCTTGCCGCTTGAGGCGATTCGAGTCGTTTTCGTCGCCTTCAAAGATACTCGGATGCTCCTCCGCCAGGTGCGCGTACGCCTCCCGAAACCAGCCAAGGTGCAGTCGTAGCAGCTCCAAACTCTTGGCCACCATCGTAAGCGCCTGCGACGAGTCAATCTCCAGCACTCTTGACGCCACCGCTCCCAGCAAGTCCGCGAGCAAGAACCTCACGTCGTTGGGGAACTCCTCGTTGGGTGAGACGGCCTGGAACCAGTAGCTGATATAGTCCTTCACAATGCACTGCACCAGCGTCGAGATCTCGTCGCAAATCTCCTGCGGCAGGCTCCAGGACGTGCGCAAATGCGCCGCGACAGGGAGTCTCTTGAGCACTCTCAGTTGGAAACCCGCGTCCGTCATGCAGGCCGGAGCGATCTCCCCGCTGCCGGTTCTTGCGGCGCTGGCGACGCCCACCGGAGCTCGGGCCCTGTAGCGGCTGTAATATTTGAACTTGAGCAGCGCCTGGTCCAGCAGCTCCTGCTCCCGCTGCAACTGGAAGGAGCGCAGCAGCCACCAGACGCTGCCGCTGCCACAGATCAGTGCCAGGACCTGCAGCAGCCCCGCGCAGAGCCACCAGGAGCCGCGCAGCAACAGCAGCGTCGCCCCGCAGTAGCGCACGCCCAGCAGCAGCGCGACCAGCGGCAGCAGACGCCGCCGCATCAGCAGCTTCATCCAGACGAGGGAGTGGGGTCACCGGAGTCTGCAGTCGACAGAGAGAGAGGTAAAGGAGCCTGGCATGCACCGCAGGAAGACGCAGCTCTTTTCGCTTTGCTCGCAACAGCTAAGCCACCTTGAAAATGCTGTTTGCCAAACATATGTTGTTAGGTGGGTTCTGTCTTGTGATTGGCTAAAGAGCGCGGCAATTCTGTGGCCCTCACATCCGAGACCGAACTGGAAGCGCGCATGAGCATGTGGCGCGGATCGAGCGCGCTGGCGCGCAAGACGCTGGGCGCATCGCGCTCGTCTGCTCTGTCAACGGCTGCGGCCGCCGCATGGACGCCCGAGAAGAAGCGCACAGGGCTGCTGGCCGTCAAAGTGGGCATGATGCCTGTGTGGGACCACTTTGGCTACCGCCACAACTGCACCGTGCTGCAGGTGGAGCAGTGTCAGGTCACGCAGGTCAAGACGGCTGACCGCCACGGGTTCAACGCGCTGCAGCTCGGCGTGGGGCTGCGCAAGCCCCGAAACGTGTCCAAACCCGTGATGGGCCATCTAGCCAAGGCCGGCGTGCCGCCCAAGCGCCAGCTGCAGGAGTTCCGTGTGTCCGAGGACGCATTGCTTCCGCTTGGCACCACGCTTTCGGCGCTGCACTTCAGCCCTGGCCAGTTCGTGGACGTGTGCGGCACCAGCAAGGGCAAGGGCTTCCAGGGCGTCATGAAGCTGCACAATTTCGCCGGCCAGCCGGCTTCGCACGGTAACTCCAAGACCCAGCGCCACATGGGCTCCACCGGCCAGTGCCAGGACCCAGGCAAGGTGTTCAAGGGAAAGAAGATGCCTGGCCGCATGGGCGGCAACCGCGTCACGCGCGACAACCTCTGGATCGCCAAGATCGACGTGGAGCGCAACCTCATCTACGTCAAGGGCAGTGTGCCCGGCAACAGTGGCGGCATCGTGCGTGTAACGGACGCGCGCAAGAAGAAGCCCACGGAGCCGCTCCCGTACCCGACCTACGTGGCTGCTGAAGGCGCCGAACTCCTGTCGGAGATTGTGGCACCGCACGGCGACGTGGATCCGTACCACTACGACGACAATTAGAGAAGGACAGATTGGCAACGAGTGGCTCTCTGGTAGAGCGAATAGCACGAGCTTTCCTGTCTGCGTTGTTGACTCACTTCTAGGTAGCTTTACTGCGTCTCAACCTGCTCAACCTGCTCTACTTCTTCGGTTCGCTCCTCCTCCTCAGTCTCCTCTACCTCTGAAATATCTGTAAGCTCCTCCAACAGCGCTGCTAGAGGCGGGAACGCAGAAAGCACATCCTCAGGCGTCTCGCTGACTACGTAGTCGTACGCAAGCTCGTCCGAGAGCAGGCCAACCTCCTCAGCATCGGCCTCGAGCAGGTCGCCCCTCTGGAAAAACCGATTGATCGTGCGCAGGTCGCGGCGGAGAAACTCTTCGGTCTCGGGGTGTGAGCGGTCCACAGCTTGACCAAAGTCGATGAGCCATATGCGCTTCTCTCGGTGTGCAAACAGAATATTGTACTCGCTCAGATCGCCGTGAACCAAGTGCGCACGCTGGTACAGCGCCCGCGTCGCCTGCAGCACATCTGCATACGCTCGAGCCTGCTGCTTCGCCGACAGTTCTGCCTGCACGTCCTTGAGTGTTGGCTCGGGCCAGCCGTCCGCACCCACAAACTGCATGACCAGCACGTGCTCTTTGCAGACGACGGGCGTTGGCGCTCGGATGTGGCACTTGGCAGCGCGGCACAGGTTGCGGTACTCCTTGTCCGTCCACGCCTTAATCTGACGTCGCAGGTCCTTCTTCTGGAAGTTGAGGTCGAACCGCCGATCCCCGTCACGTACTCGTGTCGGTTGCCGAACTCGTTGAGCGTGGTGCGGAAGATCTTGACCGCCAGCTGCACAGGCTGCCTGGCAACCTCGTCCGTGCCCACTGCAAAGTACACATGGGCCTCCTTGCCACTCTGCACGCAGCCATGGACCTCGTCCAGCCCTCCTCGGTTGATCATCTTCTGCAGGATGAGGGTCGTGCGCTCGTCCATCACTCCGTCGGTCGTGGCATGGCCTTCCGCCTCTACTCTCCCTGCGCCAAAACCCTTCTTCTCACTCTTCTGGCGGCGCCTCTGACTCTCTCGAAGCGACGTGAAGCCCTTGCCGCTGCCTGCGCCGTGTCCGGCGTCTTGCATGGACAACGAGCCAGCGGCTCGCGCTCGTGCCAGCGTTGCAGCGCCAGCAGAGACCGCAGGCTCGCGCGTCAGTACCGAGGGAACCACAGATCCTTCCCCAGAGGCCTCTGCAGCGGCGTCGAAGCTATCGGCGCCTAGCAGCTGCTTGTTGCGGTCCAGCTCGCGTCGCTCCTTGCTGCGCTGGATGTTGGTGAAGACGCTGCTTTGATACTCCGGGTTCATCTCTCGCTGCAGCGCGCGGCACTCCTCTTCGTAGAGGCTGAGCGCCAGCGCCTCGTCCATCAGGTCCTGCATGCTGGGCTGTGGCTGGGCCGTGGGCACTCCCCATGGGCAGCCTCCGATGCTCGCCATGCTCACCGGGCGAATCCGATTGTGAGCTCGATTTCTGTGATGATTGATTGGGCCAGCGTGAGTGAAGGTCCAAGAAGAATCGTCGGCGAGGCTTCGGTGTGGCTCGCGGAGCTGGCGCTGTTGCTCGTCTTGAGCCGCCTCCAACGCACGCGTGGCGTGCGTCTTGTTTCTCATGGGTCTGGTGGGCAAAGAGGAGAAGGCTCACAGGCGCTGGAGCTGCATCGGACACGACGCTGACCCACGAAAACGATGTGCAGATTGGCCTTCCTGGGGACGCTTCCTCGTACAAGGCAGTTCTCGTCTGCATCAGTTTGCTTGATGTGCTTTGATGCGGCAAGCAGTGCGAATCACTTGACGGCGGCCAGTACGCTACAGCCTGGACTCGCTCGCTCTTGCCCGTCTCGGTGTGGTGCGGCGGTCGTCGCGACTGTAGCAAGCAGGGCGTATTGCGACGCGGGTGGCTTTGAGCAGGGTGGGCGTTCCAAAACGTAAACCAAGCTAGCGAAGAACAGTTCTCCACGGTTGCCGCGCCCCGATAACAGTTAGCTGGCCAAACGAGGTGGCCCTCACTGCAACTCACGATGGCATTGATCCGCTTCCATTCGAGCAGTTTGAGTCGCCATTGACGATCCGCCAAACGACCGGGAGTCTCACCGAGTGAGCAGCAAGGTGCTTTGTTGCCTTGAACTTGCCAAGTGCTGTGGAGCAAAAGTGAAGAGGGTCAACAGATCCCCGTTGAGACTTGCATCAGCGTGATCAGAGAGCGCGTCGTCGTCGCGTTGCCGGGGCCTGCCTGCGCTTCTACGAAGCGATCGCGCCGTCGTCGGCGTTGAAGCGGGCGCCGGCGATTTGCTCACCGGATGAGCTTGGTGGAGGCGTCTTCCCTTTGCCCGGGGCCAATGCTGCTGACGCCCTCCACAGCGGTCGCTTTGTCCTGCAACTGGGGCAAGTCTCCGCGCGCCACACGCTCTATGTGGCGCCAGCTCTTCGGGGCCACGTGATGCGCTGCTAACAGCGAAACAACGGGGAGGCACCGCGATGGCAGCTTGCCCCCATGTGATCGCGATATGGAGCGAAAACCAAAAGCGTAGGTGGTGCCGCGGTATTGCACATCGGCAGCAAAATTGTGGCCCGTGGAGGCTGGTGGTGGCTATCCACACTCGTCTACAAACTGAGAGCGGACTGTTAGTCGCCGCGCCGGACGCGAAAGATACAAGTGCGTTCCCCACCGTGACGCGTCAAATGCTGCAGCAACCATGCGATGCGATTAAAACGCGATGGCCATCTCGCCAGCCACACACGACTTCCTTGACCAAGTGGGGAGCTTTGGCAAGTCGCAGCACCAGGGGAGGCGGTCGTGAACTTTTCGTCGAGAAGGCTGGCAGATGGCGAGCGACAAACAGCTCGCGCGCTGGGCAGTAGCAACAAATGCAACGTGGACACACACACCATTTGGTCACGTCCCTCAACTCGCGCGGCCAGAAACAGCGCGAGGTGCCAATGCAAATGGCAGTAAGCCAAGACCCGAGGGCCCGACCGAGTCATTTCGAGCCGAAGAAGCTTCTCGCCTTCAGCCGGCCGGCCAAGACCGCGTTCCTCCTCGATCGAGCGATGGCCGCCGTGTTTACTTACTCGCGCGCTCCATGCGGGCAAGACTTCTCAGGGCACGTGCCTCGTCGTGATTGCACTCCGGGCGCGGATGGGGGTCGCGGCAGGGCATGCTGACACGGGCACACACGTTTCTCTCTTGCCACGCGCAGGAAAGGAGTCTCCAGCGAAATGTGAGTGAAACCAGCACCGATAGTATCCGTGCCGACGTGTTTCAACAAAACTTGTTCAAACAGCGGTAAGTCCCTCAATCTCATGTCAGCGGCACCAATACGAATCTCGTCGTCAGCTGCGGGATGCGAAAGGAGTGAAAGGCGTGTGACTGAAAGGAGTGCTCTGCAAGCCCCTCCTTCTCTTTCTGCTGCTGCTCAAACGTCCGCCTTCCGACCGCAGCAAAAGTCGGGCAGCCGCCAAGGAGTCTTCTTGGTCGAGCTCGTCTCACTCGGGAAGCTCTGGACGACGACGCCGATGGCCCCGGCAGTGTAGAGACCTCGCCCCTCTTGCGGCCCAGCTGTACGTGCGCGCGTCGTGTGGTTGTGGCCCCCGTTTGCGTCTCAATATCCAGCCGCCGACGGCGAACTGGCTCGAGCAGAGGCACGGTCCAGGCCGCTCGCCCCCCATCAATCAATTCCCAATTTGCCTTCTCGTGTGCACGAGTCTGCAGATTACATCGCAAGGCAACTTGTACCCGCGCCCACCCTCTTGCTGCAAGGATGAAGGTCTTCTCGACCCTGGCGCTCTCGACGGCCGTGCTGTTCATCGGTGCGCGCGCGCAGTCCACCGAGTCGAGCGCCGGCACGGTCACGGCTGCGTCGGACTCAGTCTCGGGCTCCAGCACGTCCTCGACCACGTCCACGACCAAGACGACGACGTCCAGCGGCTCGTCGGCCAACGACTTCATGAGCTCGCTGTCCACCGGCAGCTCCTCGGGCGCCGCGGAGGCCGCCTCGGACTCGTACCACATGTCCCCGTGCACGTGGTGCAGGCCCGCGTGCAAAGCGACGAGCCGCTCTGGAACGACGAGCTGCAGCGCTTCGTGTCTCGCTACTATGACGACGCCACGGACGCCTTCGTGGGCCTCATGGACACGGTCAATACGGCCTCGGTCGAGGGCGCTCTCATGTACGTGCAGGCCGAGGGCATCAACTACGATACGCGCTCGACGGAAGAGCGCTGCACGCGCAAGAACGACATGACGTACGTCGTGTTCTACGAGTTTGCCATCGCCAACACGAACGAGTCGCTGGCGCTGTACCAGGATGTAGCCAGCCAGGGCGAGTACGGCAATATGCTCGCCATGGACTCGGGCCGTTGCACGCCCAGCTCCACGACGTCGTCGGGCGGCGAAGTGTTCCCCGGCCTGTTACTACTTCAACGGCGACGAGGAGAGCCCGAGGTCGGCCCCTTTGTGGGCGGTACCACCAAGGAGACGGACCCGCGAGCCCCGTACCCGAACAACGTCTGGTTCTCGTTCCCTAACTCGTGTCCCCTGCAGGAGTGGAGCAGCAAGACGTCCGAGTGCCGTGCCAGCACCCGCCAGGGACTGTGCGACGTCGGCGTCATGCCGGACGGTATCAGCTGCACGTTCAACTACCGCGTGCTGGGCTACATCCTGATTGACGACCTGGTCGGCATCACATCCATGAAGAGCAACACGACGGGCGAGCTCTACTCGAACTTCACCGAGTTCTGCGAGGACGGCGGTGTCGAGTTTGAGGCCTCGGACTCTGGCGAGTGGATCGATGGCATTGCCTTCTGGGAGAACCCACAGGACGAGGAAGCCAACACGGAGCGTGCCAACAAGTTGGTGGAGGCCTACAACAACCTGACCAACGGCCTGCTTGAGAACTCTGGTCTGGACTCGGAAACCATCGCCCACATGCTGCCGCTGCCCACCCCTGACGAGCTCGCTGCCGAGAACCCTGCGTGCTACCTGAATGTGAAGAAGTGCAACAGCGACACTGGCTGCAAGCGCGAGTACTACGGCAGCCTGTGCCAGGTCTGCAACTCGACGTCGGACGGCTGCGAGACCCCACCCAGCGACTGGACCTTCCCCACCCTGGAGAAGGCCGTTGGCGAGAACGGTGGCACTGGTGACGCCTCGGCTGACAGCTCCTCGACCGGCGACAGTACGTCTTCGGGCAAGTCGGACTCGAGCTCGTCCGCTGCCAGCGTGAGCGTGCCGGCGGTGTTCACCACGACGCTGCTGGCTCTGGCCACCGTGCTTTTCTTCTAGATGCGCAACTCTGATGTGGACGCTCCTCTGCTGGCAATGGATGAGGCGGGAGCATGAGGAATGAAGCTTGGATTTGTTTGTTATTTTGAATTCGATAGAGGTCTCCATGTTGTATTTGCAGGCTTCCGTGCTGCTGCAGTGAATGACTTCATCTACGCATTTACGCATTTTCGTCCGTGACGATCTGAGCGGGTGTCCTTGTCATGACCCAAGCACTGACGCTGTTGCTGCGCTCGTGCGGGAACTCGTCCAAGATGGCCTCGAACCGAGCACTTGTAAGAACGAAGAGACTCGTCACACACAGCGATACGCACGTAGCATTGCGCGGAGTGCCAAATAGCAGCGAACGCTCGCCAAAATAATCGAACGGCCCCTTGTAAATCTTCTCCTCGCGCTCTGTGGTTTTGTTGATGTCGGACACCGTTCTAGTGGGGGACATCAGCGCCACCAGGCTGCGCTGTCGTTGTTTTGGTGCCCTTTTCGACGCGTCGGCTTTGCTGGCCTTCTTCAAACGCACCGATGCTCGCACGCTAACAGCCACCCACTCGTTAACGGAGGGCGATAACGAATTGTCGTCGTCAGCAGGAGGTTCGTCAGCTCGCCTTCGGCTCGTGCACCTTGAGGGGCCTCAACATTTCGCATGCGCACAGCTGAAATGAGAACAATGCCGCTTTCGACGATATACAGGCTTCGCTCCATGTCCCCGCGCTGGATGATGACATCGTTGCGCACGAAAAACTCGTGCTGTAGCGCTGCGATAATCGCACGCGCAAATTTCAGGTCGCAGCGTGTGAAGAGAGCCACATTTTTGAGCAGGTTGGCGTGCACGTGCTGCGCCAGGTCCTGCCGAACGGAAGGAGGCAGACCCCGCAGCAATTCCGCTCGCGACGACCACGACTTTCACACCACGACAGGGCAAAGTAGACTTGCATCTGCCGCCACGTATCGCTTGGGAAACGGTGGAAACGCAGGAAATGGCCGACTTGCGCTACTTTTTCCTCATATTCAGCTCGCCGCCCCAACTCCATGTCGAAGTACTTGTAAAAGCCACCAGATAGCATGCTGAAAATGACCACCGAGATAAAGATCACAGCCATCGTGGCGAGAGTCTCCTGGGCGTTCATAGGGATAATATCGCCGTAGCATACAGTGGTGATAGCTCCGATGCTGAAGTGATAGGTCCGCAGGTAGGACTGAACCAGTGGCACTTGCCGGATCTCTGCCAAGTTTTGCACGTTGTCGCCAAACGACAGCATACCGGGCGTGGTGAGCCACGATTGTTCACCGTCGGCATAAGCCAAGTACGAAATGCCGTAAAACAAGCACGAAAGCCAATGCGTTCCCATGGAAAAATCGAGAG
>JAAVTG010000262.1:0-38634 GCA_011947345.1 Phytophthora quininea | reverse complement strand
AGCGAGTACGGCAACGTGATCCGCTGCATCAACCACAGCGCCACTCCGAACGCTCGCTTCGTTCCGATGGTGCACCACGGCATCCTGCGGATCTTCTGCGTGCGTGATATTGAAGGGAACGTTGCATGTTACATGTGACTGACGTTTATTGTTGCAGTTTGTCATTCAGGACATCAAACCGGGCGAGCAGATCTTCGTTAATTATGGCGCTGGGTACTGGAAATCGACGGGCATCGAGCCTGTCGCGTTCGACCAGCAATGAAAAGTCTTCGTGCACGTGTGATTGCAGTCAAATTTGCTCCAACTACCCAATGGTTTCTTTCCGGAAGACCCAAGAGGAGAAAGTCGTGTTTGTTCGTTGGTCGTCGCCCAGCTGGCTGTTGCCAAGGAAGAAAGCAAAATGAGTCGCGCTCCTGTACGACGATAGGACCATCAGGTACCAACGTCGATGGTCACCGAATTCAGATGAGGGCCATGCTAGCAAAGTGAAACTTCGAAGGCAACTATCGGGAGCATAGAACAACTTTTTCGTAAAATGAAGATAATGCAGAGCGTGACAAGACCACAGTCTTTCATCTTAAGTAAAACGTCGACAGCCTACAACACGAACTCTCGAATAACTTGGCGAAGTGGCCCTTCCACGAGGGATCTTGCCGCCTTCACTTCGCCAATTGAATGATTTCCTCCGCATCAGCACCGAAGTAGCACTTAGCGACCGAGAAGTTCATCCGCTCGAAGAGCATAGTCACTATCTTTCCATCCCGTGTAGGATTTCCAGCCAAATTGCTTCGATCAACGACGACGTAGTCGATTAAACCGAGCGGAGCATACTTCCCGGGAGTCGAGCCAAATGTCCGACAACGCTACTGTCATTTACGAGCAATTGACCCCACCGAACGTTCCCATTCAGATGCAGGTAAAGATCAACATTTCCCCTGATGGCCGGATTGGGCTGGACCAAGCTTGACGGGAACACCCGTGATAACTCTGGGCAAATGGAGCACGATTGGGGGTGTTTTCCGCCAAAGCAATCAGAAAAAGTTGCTGGAAAGTGGTCTCGTCGGGGAACGTGGTTGCCCACGGAACTGAGCGTTGAAGCACATCCGCCGACAAGCTTTTGATCACGTCCTTGATCAATTGACGCAACGTCTCTGGATTTCTATCCCCACGATCCGGAAACAGCCACTTGCTGTAGTATCTCCCAGCCAGAGGCGAACAAAACTCGTAGCAACCGTAGGCACTCCGTGCCACAATACCTGCCGTCTCCAGACTTTGGAAAATTTTCGTGTCAGCAGCACTCAACCGCTCCAATGGATTGAAAACAAATAGCTTGATCAAAAATGCGCGAACGTCGGCGCTTAGTGTCGCGTGCTCAGCTCCAAAGAAGCTCTCCATATCGTCCACTAATTCACCAGACAGATAATATCCCAACAAAGTGTGGTGCTGAGGATGCTGGTTCTCTTGGAAACGCTTCTGGATCGCATCAATGGATGCGAGCAACGCACCAACGACTCCATTGCACTCACGTATGATCACCGTCACCACCTCGGGAAGTTGCATCCTTGGTGGCAGGCCGTTTTCCATCGTAATTAACTGGTGGGCTTCATCATCGGTGATCAAGAAGTCCAATCGTTGGAGTGTGAACGGCATATACTTTCTAAACGCGACAGGACTGGTAGGGACCTGCGTCTCCAGCAAGTGCGTACCCGACAGTATAAACTGAATATGCCTCGGGGGCCATGATCCCTGGCCTCGTGGTTGTACAATAGGAATTCTCAGCAGGTCGACCCAAAACCGCATGTTGCCATACTGTCGCTAGCAATCGTCCAACACAAAGATGTGTAGCGTGCCGTCCTCGGGAATCCGACACACCTTTTGACAATATCGATACCAAGCTTATCGAGCTGCTCTGTGGGATTCGAAATGACGTTCAAGTCAATGTAGTTGCAGCAAAATTCGGGGTGTTGAATGTCAAACAATGCCAGTAGCGATGTCTTCCCATACCCTGAGGGTGCTAACAGCATCACGAAGCAGTTCTCCTCCACACTGCTGTACAGCCGTTCCACCAAAGCTTCACGACGTAGGAGGAGATTCTCCGCATTAATCCCTTCCACTAGAGGTCGATACACTTTTGCGTTGGAATTGTGGCGGAATCATCACCAGCACGCCAACAGGACCCTCACCTGCGATAAGTTGGTCCGGCTCGAGGTGGCCCCACGCATCGACTACTTCTGACAGACTGAAATCCGACAGTAGTTGATCCAAGAATTTCATTTCCGTGAGGTTGCCAGTGTAGACGGTTGTAGTCATCACGTCTTTCATGGTCACCCACGACCCGTCCGGGTTCCTTCCCCACAAAAGTGCGCAAATACATGGCGTCACATTTGATCGACGCCGAGACCTTGTCCTTGATCGCTTCCTTCAAGTCCTCGACTGTGTCGTCGTTGCCTACTTTCACCGAGAACACGTCTCCCGGACTTCCAGCGATTGCACAGTAGACCTTGGGTATCGCCATCTCTTAGTGCGCTTGATTCCGACTCGTCAAGTTTTGGAATACGCATTTTGTTGCCAAAGTGTCAAGTGCAATCAATCAATCAATCAATTAATACTTATAATCCCCAACACACGACGTCGGCGACGGAGTCGCTGGTCTAGCATTGCCAGTGAGATAGAACGAGTGTTAAATGCTATCGATTTACAAGCAACACCAACTGTGTCATAGCTTTACTGTAGCAACTGTGAGAAGTTTTATTCCTCGATCTCGACGACGGCCTCAATCTCAACGGCCACATTGAGCGGTAGCGCGTTGGTGCCGACAGCCGAGCGGGCGTGCACGCCCTTCTCGCCAAAGACCTTGGCCATCGTGTCGGACGCGCCGTTGATGACGGCGGGCTGGGCCGTGAAGCCGTCCACGCAGTTGACGAAGCCCACGAGCTTGGTGATGCGCTTGACCTTGTCCAGGTCGCCCACCTCATGCTTGATGGTGGCCAGCATGCTGAGCGCCACGTAGTGGGCGGCGTCGTAGGCCTGCTCCTGGGTCACGTCCTTGCCCACCTTGCCCGTGATGAGGTCGCCGCCTGCAGGTTGCGGCAAGTGGCCGGCTGAGGTGCAATTTTGCAACGGTCAGTGACTTGGAGTTTGTACAGGAAACCAAGCAGAACAAACGTACCGAGGTAAAGGTGGTTGCCGGAGCGCACGGCGGTGCGGTAGTTGCCCTTGGGCTCGGCCACAGCCGGGAGAGTGTAGCCCAGCTCCTCCAGCTTGCGCTCGATGTGGACGGAGCGAGCGGCCTTGGCCAGCGGCTGCGACTTGGTCAGACGGAGGAGAGCGTTCATGGTCGGAAGGCTGTCAAACGCGGATTGGAGGTGACGTCTGGTGCTTGCTTGGTGGGGAAGATCGGCAGCGCATCCAAACCACGACAGGCATCTAATCAGGGTTTTAGCCAATAGGAATTAGAGAGGTGGTGATTGGTTGCACGCTTCAACTTTGACAAGCAACTTGCTTGTCAAGGCAAAGCTTGGTGGTTGCCGCCATGTGACGGGGTTGGAGCCTACGCTGCTTGCCATCGAGACGAGTTCCTGTGTTCGTGTGTGTATTTGCAACCGACCCGGGTTTTTCTTTCTTATTCCGACCTTCGCGGTCTGATGCATATCGCTGGTCCAGTAGGGATTGTTCTGATCTCTCCTAGGACGAAGCAATTGAGTGGAGACTATTCGCACTTCTGCCCGCAACGTTCCATCCGTTGCGCTGCAAGAGGGGCTGGAGAGGGGTGACAAGCCTGTACAATTCGTACACGGTCATGGTAGCCGCCCTCCAACTCCCAGCGACTGAAATTTCGTCCCTTAGTCGACAACAAACGCCATCGATCACGAGCCGCGGACCAAGCGTGTCGGCCGCGGTCGTTGCGAACATCATGCAGTCGATCAGCATCGCTGCGACCCCCGACAAGTCGGCAATGCCCGTTTACCAAGTATCAACGTGACAACGATGAAAGTTTCAATGCCCCCGCCGCCCCTGCCTTCAAAGAAAAGGTCAATGCTACGCAGCCACCTGACACCAAATGGAAGAGCATGCAACCACTGTAAGTGTGTTTTTCGGTTCCAAAACTGCGTGCTTTACTTTGTATTCTAAACACTTTCGATGCAGGGTCAGCATCGAAGTTTTGAAGCATGGTACACGCTCTGGAAGTAGCGTGTACACTGAGGAGATTTCACTTCTCGCGAACCAGGTGCAAACTGGATTGCAAGCTCGTGTCGCTCCCGTTCTGATCGATGACTGCACTGGTGGAGTCTACTACCTACGCGATAATAACCGTCGCCTGGCAGCGATCTTCAAACCTGCAGACGAAGAAGCCTACGCCGTCAACAACCCCAAAAACAATCCCGAGCCAGTCAAAGGCCTTTCTGGTATCCGAGAAGGTATCTCAGCTGGAGACTGCGCGCTTCGTGAAGTCGTAGCGTATTTACTCGATCATCAACACTTCGCCAAGGTGCCGACCACTATGTTTGCATCGGTATTCCACCCAGAGTTCAACTACAAAGGCTCGCGAAGCTTCCACCGCAAAGTTGGCGCGGTGCAAGCCTACATACCTCACAAAGACACTGCTGATGACTTGGGTTTTGTCAAGTTCAACGCTGATGATGTCCAAGCGATTGCCATCCTCGACATCCGTCTAGCCAACCAAGATCGTCACGGCGGCAACTTGTTAGCGGTGGCGACGTCTACAGCCAAGCAGGTTTCGCTTATCCCCATTGACCACGGTGCCTGCTTACCTCGAATCTCTGCACTATCGGAGACCAGCTTCGTGTGGCTCTTTTGGCCCCAAACCAAGCAGCCGTTCTCGTCCTCGGCACTGGAATATATCGCAGCATTGGACGCGAGCCGAGACTTGAAGCTTCTCGAGTCTAATCTACCAGCAGGCTACCAGCTCGAACGGGAGGCGGTGCTTACGCTTCTTGTTTGCACTGCGTTGCTGAAGTTTTGTGCACTCGAGCGCAGGATGACTGCACATGATATTGGACTGCTCATGTGTCGTGAAGGAACCGCCAGCCAGCAAGAAATGAGTCCCAGTGTACTAGAGCTTCTTGTAGTGTCGAGTAAACGCGACGCAGCTGTGATGAAAGCCGAAGCGCTGTTAATGCTTGGAGCCAAACAGCGTCGAGTACTGTCCAAAGCATCGATCCAAGACAAGGCGTGGTACAACTACATGACGGTTTTCATGGCGGCATTCCGACGAGAGCTAGTGTCGCACTTCTCAGCCAAATAGGAATGATTCTGTCTTGTCACTGCCGTTTGCTGAGTAGATGTTGTCAAGTTGAGTAGCTATCCGTTTCTGCATGTCGTGTAGTAGTTCTTCCAGCCACCGGTTCATTGGCACATCTGTCTGAGGGCTGGAGCCATCTTCAGCTTGCATGAACACAGTTGTAAACAGTGGTAAAACCTCGTTTTCTATCGTTCGTTTGACACTGTCGTGTTGAGGAGTTGATCGACACATAATCGACCCCAACTCTCCAACTTTGCTGGACTGGGATCCATTGGTATTCACTTGCACATTAACTGTTGGAGCCACCACACATAAACGAAGAGATGCCTCGACAGCTCGCTCCAGTGCTCTCGCATGAGATCGCTTCTGTCGTTGCATCATTTTGACGTGTTCACTCAATTCCACTTCAACTTCAGAGACTCTGTCCTTCAGTGTAAGATTTACTTGCTCGGCAGCTTGAAGAGTCTCGGACAGACGACGATGTTGTGCCAAGTTGTCTTCCAGGGCTTTATCGAATTCAACCCTGGCAAGCTCCGCAGCAGATTTCAGTTGTCGCTCCTTCTCGGCGCTAGTCAAGACCAACTCGCATCTTTCTTCTGTCAACTTCTGCAGTTTCTCTCGAAGCTCTTGGATTATCTGGTGCATCTCATTATTCGATGCTTTCAATTCCGCGGATAGCGTCCTTAATCTATCACTTTCGGAGACTTTTTGCTCGATCCGCACTTTCAACGCTTGCACGAGGTTTTGTTGGCGTTGATCTTGATTGGCCTTCGTGTCTTGGATCTGTTGTTTGAAAGCTTGAATACTCTTGTCTTTTGTGGCAAGATTTGCATCAAGTTGCAGGAGTTTCTCGTAGGCCGTCTGAAGTTTCTCTTCGTAGGCTTGATTAGTACTCGTCATGTAGATCCGCAATTTCTCGAGCGTTTGTTCCAGATCTTCAATCTGTCGTGTGAGCTTAGCGTTTTCATCGCTGCGTAGACGGCCTAAATCCTCCACTTTCTTCCTTTCCTCATCTACTTGCTGCTGAGATTCTTTTAGTTTTGACAAAGTTCTTTGAAGTTGTTCGTCACGTTCATGAAGGTTCTGAGTCAAGAGCTGCGTCTCAATCTTCCAGTGTGTCAGATCGCGTTCATGAGAAGCTGCAAGCTCTTCATCAATCGCCGCTTGTAATAGACACTGTGTTCCTATATCAACCACCTCCTTGCGTTCAGGCTCGCAGATTGTGATCTGTGGTGAAAGTTGCTTGTCGTTTTCCATTTGCAGTTCAATCAGTTGCGTCTCGAGTCGATTGCTCTCTACCTCATGCAATACGCACTCCTCCACCTTCTGAGCAAGTTTATCTTTTAGTTGCGCAATTTCCGTCAGATAGGAGCTTCGTTCTTCCCACATTTTATGCCGCATTGCTTCGACGTGGTCGACGTATTTCTGAAGCTCTGTCATTTTAGCTTGGGCTGCTTGGCTCTCCTGAACTGCTTTTTGTGTCTTCATACGCAATAGCACGCATTTCGTACACGAGTTTGGAGGATTCGTAGGTTTTGAAGACGGTGTACTCGAGGCCGAAGCAGCTCGAAATTGGCCCCGGCAATGACCTTGCTCTGACCTCGCATCCTGCAGCATCGACAAGCCTCTGCTCAATACTTTTCGCATCAGTGAAAATCATTCCAAGACTTACTTTTCCACCAGTTTCGTTCGGAGCAGATCGTTCTCGTGACGAAAAATATCGTTCTCGCTTTGGAGTTGTTGCGCATCGACCGTGCGGTCAGTGGATGAATCTTCCAGCGATTGTGGTTGATCGCTATCCTTTTGCGCTTGTTCGTTTTGACCAGCTCCAATATTTGCTGTGTGGCGGCGATACGTTGGAGTGAATACTCCAACCATCACATTGTCGGCAGACGTTCGGTTTAACGGTGTTTGACTCGATGAAGGTCGCTGGATAGTTTGCCACATTTGCGCGTTTGCGAGTCGGTTGTCAAGAGCTTGTCTTTGATTTGTCGCTTCGTTCTGACTGACTCGCCGCGTTGTCGACGTTGCGCCGGCGCTTTTCGGTGTCGCTTTACGGCCGACAGAACTTCCAGCTTGAAATGCTGCGTCCGATGGCTTGCTAGCAATTGAAGGCAACGCAGATCGCAGCTCCATGATGTTACGGCAGACGAAGGTCACCAAGTGTATCGCCTCTATTTCCACCATGCCTGCAACCGTTATCTTTCTACGTCTCTTCATGGTAGGCCATCACCGCTTTGCTGTCTTTTGCCAGGATGAAGCATTTTTGAGCGCTTTTTCTAAAGCTGGTGACTTGTCAACTCGAGGGGATTCTGGTTCGCTTTCAGCGGCAGCCACAGATGCCTCAAGTGCTGGAGTTTGCAGTCGTGTCAGCAAAACTTCGTTGGCTTGATACAACTTCTTGCAGATGTCGTCCTTCTGCTCTAATTGGTCGTGCAATGTCTCCAATCCGTTTGCGAGCTCCAAGGACCTTGCTTCGAGGGCTCCGCATTGCCTTTTATACGACAAGTAAAGCTGAGTAGACTCGGTGATTTTCGCCACGAGGATTCGCTGCTCCTCAGCGAGTTCATCAAACTCAGCGACCATCACATCGACGTACTGAGTTAGCTCCTTGGACAAGTGTTTCTTCAATTGGAGCAGATGAATAGATCCTTCGTCTTGCGATTCTTGTACCCCTATCAAAAATGCGATGTGATTGGTCAGCAGATATACTAGACATCCGTATACGGAGCTGCAACGAGAGCTCATTCCAGAATTTGCCGAGCCGGAATCAAGTACACAGGAGCGATGGTGAAGATCAACTGTGGAATCGCTGGAAGTCAGGGGGCTACGTTCTCGGTGGAAATCGACGACAGCGACACAGTCGAGGGCTTGAAGGAAGTGATCAGCGACAAGATCTCAGCGTCGACCAAATGTGATGCCATGGCCCTGATAGTTTTTGGGGCAGAAAGCAGGACAAGTCGTGGGTGACCGCGAAGGAAGTGACGGCTAACGCTGTCGACACCAGCAACCTGACGAGAATGCACGCAGCTGCGCCACTTTCGTTTTTCAAGCTGTCGGAGGCAGTCGATGTGGAGGACCGCCTCGAGGTAGACCAGCTTGTCGCTGGCGAGAGTCCTGTCGGCGTGCTGGTGGAGGTTCCACCAAGATCCCAGCTTTATCAGATGTATCGGCCAGTAGTGGAAGGGGTTAAGTTGAAGGATCTCCACCTACGTCGAGAAGCCTTGGTGGAGAAATTGTACAGCCGAGTGGTGAAGAACTGCTTCGTGATGCTGTTAGCACCCTCAGGTTGTGGAAAGACGTCGCTGCTGGCATTGTTTGCCTATCAACACCCCGAATTTTGCTGCAACTACATCGGCTTGAACGACGATTCGGATCCTACACAGCTTCTCGGCGCGCTCGGTATCGATATTGTCAAGAAGGAGTGTCGGATTCCCGAGGACAGCACGCTACACATCTTTATGTTGGACGATTGCCAGCGACAGTATGGCAACATGCGGTTTTGGGTCGACCTGCTTGAAGATACTCTGCGTCTCTCAGCCCGGGATTCATGGCCCCCAAGGCACATTCGGTTTATCCTGTCGGCTACGTACTTGCTGGAGACTCAGATCCCACCAAACCCTGTTCGGCTTAAGGGTTATGTGCGGTCCAGACTCCAGCAACAGGATGTCTTGGCCACTGACGAGGAAGCCCACCATTTAATTACAATGGAAAACGGCCTGCCTCCAAGTTTACGATTTCCCGAGTTGGTGACGGTGATCATACGTGAGTGCAATGGACTCGTTGGTGCGTTGCGCGCTTCCGTCGACGCGATCCATGCGCGTTTCGGGAGGTCAATCGTCCACAACTACACACTTTGTTGGGATATTATCTCTCTGATGACTTTGTGCAGGATGTGGAGAGTTTCTTTGGAGTTGAGCACGTGGTACCGAGTGGTAACGTTCAGCAATTTCTGATCAAGTTACTTTTTCAAATTCACTGGGGCGGTTGAGTGATGCTGATACAAAATTTCTCCAGGGCCTGACGACAACAGGTATTGTGACAAGAAAGGCCGTCGGTGTCTACGAGTTTTGTTCGCCTCTGGCTGGGAGGTTCTACAGCAAGTGGCTGTTTCCGAATCGTGGAGATAGTAGTCCAGACTCGTTACACGGACTGATCAAGGACGTGATCGAAAGCTTGTCGGCGGAAATGCTTCGACAATCTGTTCCTAGGGCCTACAGCTTCCCCGACGAGGAAACTTTGCTGTGTCTTTTTATGACTGCTTTGACGGAAAACACCTCTCAATCATGTTGCATATGCCCGGAGCTATCAAGTGTGTTCGCGTCAGCGTTAACTCAGCCCGATCGATCCGCCGATGGAGGTATTGACTTGTATTTGGATGGGAACCTTCGGTGGGGGATCGAAGTGCTCGTGAATGGCACTAACGTTGGCGAGCGATTGACTCAGTTTGCTGAGAAGTATGCTCCGCTCGCTTTAAACGACTACGCCGTCGTTGATCTCCGAGGCAGTCAACACGGAACTCGGACAGAAGCTGGACGAGATGCGAAGATAGTGACTGTGCTCTTCGAACGGGAGGATTTTTCGGTCGCTAAATGCTACTTCGGCACACACAAGGAGGAAAGAATTCAATTGGCGAAGTGAAAGCGGAACTGCCAGACAAGATCTCTCGTGAAAGAGCGGCAGTAGTTATTCGAGAGCTCGTGTTGTAGGCCGTATTGCAGCATCGACGCTTCATGGATAAAAGGCTATGGTCTTGTCACTCTCTGCACTTTTTTGGCGGAAAAGTTGTTCTATGCTCCCAATAGTTGCCTTCGAAGTTTCACTTTGCTAACAAATCCCTCATCTGAACTCGGTGACGGAGAAATCTCAGCGACGCTGATTGCGGATGGCGCTATCGGCCTACATGAGCGCGATTCATTCTGCTTTTCTTCCGTTGCTGGAGTTGCAAAGGCGACGACCATATGAGTCTTCCGGAAAGAATTGGTCGGATATTTGGAACGACTTTGACTGCTGGTGGAACACGACAGGCTCGATGCCCGTTGATTTCCAGTACGCAGCGCCATAGTTGACGAAGATTTGCTCGCCCGGTTTGATGTCCCGAATGACGAACTGTTCTCCATCTTTGTTGCCGTTGTCTGTTGGCTGTGCGTCCTTTTGGGAAATGGGTAAGTGGGTACATGTAACGGCCAAACGATTGATGAGCGGGCCAGCGCCGCCAGATGTGGGATCCAGAGCGTCGAGAGTACCTGGAGGCGAGAGCGATGGCCGCTATAGGCGAGTGAGCAGCAGAGACTTCATCCTCGGTATTGTTCCCGTCTCGTGCTACTGGCTTGGTAGTGATCAGAGATTGGTGTCACCAATTGATGATTCCATTGCAAACTGTGAACTTGACATCCGTATACGAAGCTGCAACGAGAACTCATTCCAGAATTTGCCGAGCCGGAATCAAGTACACAGGAGCGATGGTGAAGATCAACTGTGGAATCGCTGGAAGTCAGGGGGCTACGTTCTCGGTGGAAATCGACGACAGCGACACAGTCGAGGGCTTGAAGGAAGTGATCAGCGACAAGATCTCAGCGTCGACCAAATGTGATGCCATGGCCCTGATAGTTTTTGGGGCAGAAAGCAGGACAAGTCGTGGGTGACCGCGAAGGAAGTGACGGCTAACGCTGTCGACACCAGCAACCTGACGAGAATGCACGCAGCTGCGCCACTTTCGTTTTTCAAGCTGTCGGAGGCAGTCGATGTGGAGGACCGCCTCGAGGTAGACCAGCTTGTCGCTGGCGAGAGTCCTGTCGGCGTGCTGGTGGAGGTTCCGCCAAGCCCCTGGCTTTTGATACGTCTATACCCCGTGAGCGAGGGCTTTCTGTGAAGTATCCTCATCTACGTCGGGAAGCTTTGGTGGAACGACTGTACAACATGGTGGAGAAGAAATTCTTCGTGGTGCTGTCGGCACCCTCAGGATATGGAAAGACATCACTGATGATATTGCTTGTCAATCAGCACTCCGAAGATCAATACCATAGCGTGGACTTTAAACTCGATTCGGATCCTACACAGCTTCTCGACGCGGTCGGTATCGATATTGTCAAAAGGAGTGTCGGATCCCCGCGGACGGCAAGCTACACATCTTCGTGTTGGACAAGTGCCATCTACAATATAGCAATGTGGAGTTTTGGGACAATCTGATGCATGTATCAGACAACAAGCTATGGCTCCCACCAAACATTCGGTTTATCCTGTCGGATACGCAGTCGCTGACGTCGCAGGCTACTCCTAGGCCTGTTGGTCTCATTTCATCCAAACTCGATCGACGAGACTTTTTGGTTTCCGACGGGGAAGCTCGTCAGTTAATTACAATGGAAAACGGCCTGCCACCAAGGATGCAATTTCCCGAGGTGGTGACGGTGATCATACGTGAGTGCAACGGACTCGTTGGTGCGTTGCGCGCGTCCATCAACGCGATCCATGAACATTTCATGCAGAGCTACCCACAACCCCGCAGTTTGCTGGGATACTATCTATCCGATAATTTTGTGACCACTATGGATCGCTTCTTCGGAGTTGAGTTCATGACGCCGAGTGCCAATGTTCAAGCACTGCTGATCAAGTTACTTTTTCCCAATCCACAACAAACGGGTAGGGCGTTGCAGCCTATTGATATGGTACACCTCGGAGACCTGACGAGATCGGGTATTCTGGCACTAAAGGACGTCGATGTCTACGAGTTTTGTTCGCCTCTGGCTGGGAGGTTCTACAGCAAGTGGCTGTTTCCGAATCGTGGCACTAGGAATCCAGAGACGTTGCGCCAATTGATTAAGGACGTGATCGAAAGCTTGTCGGCGGATGTGCTTCAACGCTCAGTTCCGTGGGCAACCACGTTCCCCAACGAGGCAACCTTCCAGCAACTTTTTATGATGGCTTTGGCGCAAAACACCCATCCCAATTGCTGCATTTGCTCAGAGCTATCATGTGTGTTCCCGTCAAACTTGGCTCAGCCCAATCAAGCGATCGATGGAAGACTCGATTTATATCTGAATGGAGACCTTCGGTGGGGAATCGAGTTGCTCGTGAATGGCAGTAAAATTGGCGAGCATTTGGCCCGATTTAGGGGAAGTATGCCCCACTCGGTTTAAATGACTACGTTGTCGTTGATCTCCGACCTAACCAACGCGGAAAACCCACGCGTGTTAAGCCAAACGAGAAGAGGGTCACAGTGTTCTTTGAACTGGGTGAATTCTTGGTCGCCAACTGCTACTATGGGACGGACGAAACGCAAACAATTCAATTGAAGAATTAACCTTGATGTGTAGGTGAAGTTTCGCTAAGTAATTCTCATCATCGTGACGTCAGGAGTAGCATAGCGTAACAAGCTGGTAGTTTGTCCAAGAGACTATCGTCATGCAGTATGTTATTGTTTCGATTCTCCTCTGTGGATCTGATATTTTTCGTCATGAGAACGATCTGCTCCGAACGAAATTGGTGGAAAAGTAAGTGCTGGAATGACTTTCACTGATGCGAAAAGTATTGAACAGAGGCTTGTCGATGCTGCAGGATGCGAGGCCAAAGCAAGGTCATTGGTGGAGGTCAATTTCAAGCGTTTTTGGTGCGCGCTGCGTCTTGCCCACCGACATTGAATCGAGCGAATGGACAATATCAAAGGAATTTTGCACAAAATGTTGGCGATGGAGACACTGCTAAATCGGGTCCCGGAATGGCGACACAACAATGGTGCGCTTCCTCGATCCTCGCCGTTTCCAATTGTAGGCCCAACCGGTAGCGAAAGTCCTATCGAGGGAGCTTCGGCAGAATCCCCACCGAAACAAACTAGCCGCATTGTAGCTTGAAAGGGAAGTAACATCGATCACCAGCTTGAAATGAGCTCCCAGGACTTTTACAATATCATGGCTCGAGTGAACCAGCTTGTGGGTCGTATCAGTGGCGCGTTTGGGACACTTGACTACGCACCGATTCATCATGTCCAGCAGAAAATGACACCGGGGGCGATTCCTGGAAGAGTTGAACGTTGCGGTTTAGAAGAACAGAAATTCGTCGACGCAGTTGCCCAAGCTAGTCTATTCTGCAATCGTATCGAAATCTCGTGTTAGTATCTTGGATTATGATTATGATCGGACGCTTACACCGCAGCATTCCCTCCTGCTACATGCAGCCGCACGTCCGAATTTCAAGGCGCTGCTGGAAGCCTTGACTGCTGATGAGTGGGAAAATGAAATCGTAGACTTGATCCTCAAGTGGCGCCTCGCGCCGTAAAGTAGTGTGGTAGTGCCTCGCACTGAGTGAAATTGAGAATGAATAAGCTAGCTACCTAATTGCCTTAGCTAGCTCTGTTTCTGGTAGGTTTCTGCGTTGGTTGCTGTCGACAGGAAGTTGCTGGCGCCACACGAACGATCGCGTATGGCGCAAGTTACGACTTCCAACATGGGATGCAATATTAAATATATTTTATTGTCAGCGGCCTCAAACGCAAGCTCCTGGAGACGTGATTAAATGACGTACGTGGCGGTGTTGCAACAGAGGACGTCTTCTATCGAATTTGAGAAATACACGCGAGCAGTGGACATCATGAGCAAGTTCCAGTACGACGTGGCAACGGCTCGGTCTGGAAGTGGTGTGAGCAGTGGTGGCAGCAGCATTGATGCAAGTGATACTCGCACGAGCGCAGAATGCTTCCAAAACTGCTATAGTGCCCTAGTTCAGCGGACATTCCTGCAGGATATTGGAGCAAAGTAGGATGATGTTTGAAATTCCGGCTTTGGTGGTAATTTTTCTCTTTGGAGTTGTTGCGCATCGACTGTGCGGTCAGTGGATGAATCTTCCAGCGTTTGTGGTTGATCGCTATCCTTTTGAGCTTGTTCGTTTTGACCAGCTCCAATATTTGCTGTGTGGCGGCGATACGTTGGAGTGCATACGCGAACCATCACATTGTCGGCAGACGTTCGGTTTAACGGTGTTTGACTCGATGAAGGTCGCTGGATAGTTTGCCACATTTGCGCGTTTGCGAGTCGGTTGTCAAGAGCTTGTCTTTGATTTGTCGCTTCGTTCTAACTGACTCGCCGCGTTGTCGACGTTGCACCGGCGCTTTTTGGTGCCGCTTTACGGCCAAGAGAACTTCCAGCTTGAAATGCTACGTCCGATGATTTGGCAGCAATTGAAGGCAACGCAGATCGCAGCTCCATGATGTTACGGCAGACGAAGGTCACCAAGTGTATCGCCTCTATTTCCACCATGCCTGCAACCGTTATCTTTCTACGTCTCTTCATGGTAGGCCATCACCGCTTTGCTTTCTTTTGCCAGGATGAAGCATTTTTGAGCGCTTTTTCTAAAGCTGGTGACTTGTCAACTCGAGGGGATTCTGGTTCGCTTTCAGCGGCAGCCACAGATGCCTCAAGTGCTGGAGTTTGCAGTCGTGTCAGCAAAACTTCGTTGGCTTGATACAACTTCTTGCAGATGTCGTCCTTCTGCTCCAGTTGGTCGTGCAGTGTCTCCAATCCGTTTGCGAGCTCTAAGGACCTTGCTTCGAGGGCTCCGCATTGCCTTTTATACGACAAGTAAAGCTGAGTAGACTCGGTGATCTTCGCCACGAGGATTCGCTGCTCCTCAGCGAGTTCGTCAAAGTCAGCGACCATCACATCGACGTACTGAGTTAGCTCCTTGGACAAGTGTTTCTTCAATTGAAGCAAATGAGTAGCTGCGTATCCTTCGTCTTGGTTCGGTCTGTGGTCTCCTTCATTGTTGTCATTGTGTTCGAGTGATAAGAACGCAGACGCTTCAGCAAGTAACACATTTTTGCACTGGATCATACGCGACTTCTTCGCTTCAAGTTCCTGAGCGTGGTGACGTACTACCCGAGCTCGTAATTCCTCTAGCTTTAGTTCGCATTCGTCAGCCTGATCGATCTCTAGTTGTTGCAATTTTACTCGCATTTCCTGTTCGAGTGCTGTCTCTAATGCTTGAAGCTCTTGACGGGCTTCCACCTCAAACTCTTTGCGATATGAATCGAGTGCATCGATTCTGCGTTGTTCAGCAGCATCTCTCAACGCCTGGAGTTCTTTCTGATGTGCCGTTTGCAAAGTATCATGAAGTTCCATGACAGATACTCGATTCTTCTTTTCTAAATCCTGCTGCAGCTGTTCTTGTTGCTCCTGATGCGATCGTGTCAGCATTTGCCGAAGCTCTTCGGTTTTCTTTTCCAAAGCCAAAGACGCCTCTGCTTGGATTTCATTAACTTTCTCTTCATGTTCCGTTTCCAGTCGCTTGCGAAGCTGCTGCAGTTGAGCTTGTGCGCCAAAAGCGAGTGCTTTCTTCAGTTTTTGCAGTTCAGCTTCTTCTTTCTCAGCATGAGCTGACTGTATTTCTTTTTCAAAGCTGCTGTCTGCTCTTCTTGCGACTTTAACAGTGACCCTACCATCGCTTCACGTTGAGCCATCAGCTGCTGCTCTAACTCTTGCCGTTGTTCAACTTCCCAGTGATCCAGTGATTTGCTTTTGTCGTCCTGTAGCTTCTTGATTTGTTGTTGGAATTCCTCTTGCAGCTGATTGTTAAGCTCCAGCTTCTGTCGTTCTGTATCTGTGGTTAATTGAACCTCCAACTGACTGAGCTGCTCTTCCACATTCGCCTGGTGACTGTGCTGTATATCTTGTAGCACTCGATTTCGCTCCTCCATCAGTTTAACTCGAGTATTCTTCAATGCTACAGCCTCCTCAAGCTCATACTCTTCCGCTTTTGCCCTCACAAGCGCCTTAGTCTCCTTCTCGTATTTTTCTCGCAACGTCATCAACGTCAGCTGCTTCTTAGACTCATATTTGCGTTGCAAGTCCTTCAAATAGGACGCTTGAAGCTGTTTGTGATGTGTTCGCACCGCCGTAGTGCTGGTCTCCACGTCGCGTTGACATTGCGCGGCAAAGCGCTTCACCGCAGCAGCCTTCTGCACTAATTGGCTCTCTTCTTCTTCGATCGCCAATTGCTTGGTCACTTCCCATGAAGGTGCTGCAGCACTACTAGCAATTGATTCGGACAGCGCGACTGAATTTTTCCTAGAAGAAGATTTTGGCATCTTCCGGTTGTGAATTTTGCACTGCGTTCTCTCGTATTGCTGATTGATGATACACGTGAAGAACCTGCCACGCTAGACCAGTTAGTTATTATAGTATGCACAACTCTAATAAATACACTCACTATTGGACTTGACCCGCTGCAGCAGTTGGTCACACTTGAGTAACGTATTGGCCACTTCATCTGCTACTTGACCCGCTTGCTTCCGAGTCTTGGACAGCTTCGAGTACGTTAGGGACTCGTCCATTCTAGACGAAGCAGAAGAGCCTGGCGATACTGAAACACTGTCATCGACAGCTTGGTTGTCTGCATTGCTTCTTCTGCTTGATCGGTGTTTGTATAAATTGAGACGCGTCTCGATGGCTTCCAGTTCGCGCTCCACGTCGCCGCAGACGTCGGTCGCGAGCTTGCTGTGGCCTGGAGGCTTTAGCGGCGACTCGGACGAGAGAGAAGACAGCGACAGACGCAGGGATTTGACGCTGGAAGGCGCTGCAGGAGGGGGCGATGACTCTGCAAGCGGAGTAGTCATCGCTGCACTGTTCACGATTTCTATTGTTGTTTTGAAAAGGTATCCTGGCTCGTCGTTTCACTTGAAGAAAGTAAGACAGCCGTTATTTAGTCGCGAACAGTCACGAAAGTGCCACTCTTGCTAAAGTTTCATCGGTGAAACGCATACTGCCTGTAGCTCCTTAGCTCCTCCTGCTTTGACGCTAGCGCTTCCTTCATCTCGTGCGCTATTCTCCACTGCATTCGCCTTCTCCATTCAACGCAGTCTACGACGTTGAAGTTGCTCAGCGTTTGGTAAACCAAGCGGCCCGTCAGGTTCATCTTGCACGCACCGACGTGTTCGGCCGTTCTCTGTCGTATACAGATTTCAAGTCATTTTTGCCGCCTCTTCGAACAAGATCGACGTTTTACTTTGGATTTTGCCCGACAGCGCATGGGCCTGCTCAGTTCCAAGGCTCCAAGCAGCAGTGCAGACACCCCACCCCGTACAATGTCCGAGCCAACGCCCGACGGTGCAGAACGCACCATGCAGTACCAAGACGAACTGCCGCCGCTGCCGCTGCCCCCGCTGGAGCAAACGCTAGAGCAATACATACAGAGCTGCGAGCCGCTGCTCAGCCCCAGCGAGCTGGAACACACCAAGGCTGTCTGCCACGACTTTGCCAATGGAGTTGGCCCCCAACTGCAGGCCATTCTGCAGGAACGCGCCGACACGGAGCGCAACTGGATCGAGGAGTGGTGGGAGACTTTTGCGTACATGCAGCCGCGCTATCCGTCGGCCATCAACATCAATTGGTACGGCGTTCTGCCGGGCAATTGGGGGCCCAGGGACATGAGTCAATGCGAAGCTGCGTCAATCTTTGCCCATGCCATCCTCAAGTTCCGGAAGAATCTATTGGAGTAAGTAAAATGTAGTATTGGTATTAGTGTTATTAGGAATGCTGACGGTTTGGCTTTTAGAGAGAAGTATCCGCCAGAGAAGATGATGGGTCGACCGCTGTGCATGTTCACGTACTCGAGAATGTTCAACACGTGTGTGATCCCTGGCGAGGAATGCGACGAGATGGTGTCGTATCCACATGATTCCAAGCACATTTTGGTGCTGCGTAATAACTGTATGTGGGCGGTGCAAGTACTTGACGAGAAGGGGGACGAGATCCCACTAGCAGATATCCTACGGTTAGGCTGCCTCATGTTGCAAGATAGATATTTGCTTTATTAATGTTGTGTGTTGCAGGCAGTTTGAATTGGTGCGCGATGAAGCCACCGGGTTGTTTGATTTGGAGCGCTACCCGCCAGTCAGCGTGTTGACGTCCGAGAACCGCACGAATTGGGCCAAGGTATTGCACTACATACTTAAAAGCTGTGGATAAATGCTTACCTTTCTTCATTCTAGGCTCGAGACCACATTCTGTCGCTGGACGAAGTCAACAAACAATCGTTCGATCTGATCGAGAAGGCTTTGTTCTGCATCGCATTGGATGAGAGCTCTGCGTCTACGTATGACGAGGTGAAAGGCATCACCTGATCGCTGGTATTGACTGTAACTTCTCACACACTCTCTGCGGTAGATTGCTCGCAATTGTTTGCTCGGCGATGGTCGCAACCGCTGGTACGACAAGCCGTTCACGCTCATCATCCACGAAAATGCTCGTGGCGGACTGAACGGTCAGCATGCGTGGGCTGATGCACTGGTGGTCGTCCGTCTCTTTGACTACTGCATCAAATACGTCAACGAGAACTTCAAGGCGAAGTTTGCAAACCGCGCAGACTTGAAGCCGACGTTAAATCTCAAGCCGAAGCGACTGGATTGGGTCCTCGATAACGCTGCATACACTGCTATCGAGTGTGCCAGTGCCGCTGTCGGCAAGATGATCCACAACAGCGACATCGCGACCATGCAGTTCAACCACTACGGGTCGGCGTTCCTCAAGCGCTACAAGCTGACGCCAGACTTCTTCATGCAAATGGCCATTCAGCTGGCTCACTTCAAAATGCATAAGAAGGTCCCTGCAGTGTACGAGACAGCCCACACGAGGATGTTCTACCACGGCCGCACCGAGACCATCCGCTCGTTGTCCAAAGAGTCATCAGCTTTCGTGAACACCATGGAGTCGGACGCTTCGGACGGTACCAAATGGGACGCCTTGCGCACTGCCATTGACGCACACAAGGAGACGCTAAAGAAATGCTTGACCGGAGATGGCATCGACCGCCACCTCATGGGTCTCCAGATCGTGTCGGAGATGTCGGGGATTACACCCAAGCCGTCGCTCTTTACAGACCGCGCCTTTGACGTGAGCAAGAAGTTCTTGATCTCGACCAGTAACATCAGCGGGGGCCAGGGGCCAGTCCCATCTGGGGAGGCTTCTCGGCGATGTACAACGAGGGCTACGGCGTGTGCTACGCGCTGCAACCCGACCGTATCAACGTGAGCATCACGGCCTACCACGTGTGTCCCGAGACCAGCGCGTCCACGTTCAAGCGCTACCTGGAGACGGCGTTGTTGGACATGGTGGACCTCTGTCTCACCCGCAACGTCATCTACGTGGGCTCGTCCAAGATTTAATGAATTAATGCCGCTCCTAGTACTTTCCTTTGCTGTTCTGGTGGAGTTGTCGGACCGGCGGCCAGCAATGCTTGCAGACGACGCTGCGAGACGACCTGCTTCCTTGAGGTTACCACCCAACGGATGGCCTGGCTGGGTAAAATGGATCGGGGATCACTGGTGAGTCGACCGTGCTTGGCGTCTCAGTCTCTCGGGTCGTGTCGGATCACCTCGTAGCTGCCGCATGACGATACTGAGAATGTTTTTCGACGCATTCACGTCCCGGTCGACGGTCAAGCCGCAGCCTCCATTCTTCGTCAAGCAGTGCAGGACCTTGTGCACCTTCACGACTTTTTCTTGTTCGTTGCGGAAGACGCGCTTGGTGGTCTGGTTGGTCATCTTCGCCGCACATGCACAGTCAAAGTGCATGCAGCTGGTTCTGAACTCGTCCACTACGACGACTTCACATCGAGCTGCGAGACAGCGGGCTAACATTTTGACAGGGCCGGCCGGACAGTTCTTGATGTGGGAGTTGCAAGCAGCACCACTATCACCGAAGCCAATGATCGTCTTTTTGTTGTTGTTTGGCGCCATCTCGTTGATGGCACGGTCGATCTGGCGGGTCTTCTGCGTGTATCGGTGGAACTCTAACTTCCTGAAGATCGGCCTGTAGAAAAAGGTTAGTAGCTTGCGGCCGTGCTAAAAAAGAAAGTTAATGTGCTCCATGAAGACCGATAGGCTCGCCGTTTTTTCGGTCGGCGTGGCTCGAAGGAGGTCGCGCACCACGGTGTTTTTGGCAATCCCGCTCTTGGAGCGGCGGTTCGAGCGCATGAACCCACTGGCACTACGATATGCAGTCGTGCGAAAGCGAACAGTTTTGCCCGCGTTGTTGGTTGCCGTGATGAAATCTGTTCGGCCCGGGTCAATCCCCACACAACATCATAGTCGTTGAGCTTGCCCTTTGGTGTCTTAGCGAGCCTGGGTCCAAGGACGTCCGACGTAGGGGCGTCGGCTGCCACGTCGCCGCTCGATCGCCGTTTCTTGGCTCGTTTCTTCTTTCCTCTGGTGTGGCGGCTCATGTGGATGGAGACGCCGTATCCATCCGTCGAGATCTCCCTCGCGAATGTCCTCTTCTCCTCCGTCTCCATTGCGTCGATTCGGAAGAAACGACGCCACCACAGGTCGCTGAGCTGTTTCCACCGAGACTCATTCTTCCGGCGCAAGCTCTCCCCAGTGTCCATGTCTCGCTGCCGAGCTCCACCGTCATGGTCAGGTCGACATGGGCGCTCCGTTTCAGAAGCCCTCGGAATGCGCTTGAATCCATGGTGAAGTACGAAGCCTCGAAGCCCTTTTGGACGGCAGGAGCCCGTAGACACGAAGCTCATCAACTTCGTCGTTGTCCTTTTCTCGCTCGTTGGCATCCTCGATGTCCTTCAGGAATCCATGCATCACTGGCACCAAGTCGTGCGGTTTCCAGCTGACTTTGCCACTTGGAACCCGTGGAGTCTTGGCACGCAGACTCTGGACCACGGGGTCATCTCCAGTGTAGTCAGCTGCGAACACCGCATCTACCAAGGCGTGGGCCTCCTCCTTCTCGAGCTCGAGCGTCTCCAGAGCATGCCGTCGCAACCGCTTGGCGAAGTTCGCTACGACGCTGTTCTGAGTGTTGGTCGCCATCGCTCTGGCTGGTCTTGTCAGCCATCCTGGGCTGAGATGTGTTGCATCGATTGGAGCCGTGACGCCACGCAGCTGGATGAAGTCGAAGCCAGCCATCTCCAGGTCTGCATTAAACTTGTTTGGCGGCTGACCGTAGAAGGTTTTGGTCGAAAGCCATGCCCGAAAGGCCGCTTCCGCGAAGTGAGGAGACCGGCGAGTGCCAGCACGACCTTGCTCCAGCTGGAACCGCTGCTGCAGGGATAACTTGGTCCTGGCGCGGTTGGTGACGAGGCTGAGGCACGTCTGGAAGAACTCCTTGGCCATGATGCCCAGTGTCTTGCCGCTCTCCAGCTGCCGTAGAACATAAAAGCTTGCAAGCAGGTAGGCTTCGGCGACTGCCTGATTAACGTCGAGGAGAACTTCATCCCACGCCAGCGTCCGAGCTTCCTTGCGGCAGAACTGGTGCATGGTCTTCTTGATGACAAAGAAGTCGAGGCCTTTGTTGCGCTGCAGCCGCTCAGCGACGTCTGGGCGAGAATGACGAGCGGAAGATGGATCGACGTCTTGCTCCATTCTTGCGCCTTGCTTGCTGGTGTGACGGCGAATCCAGAAGTGAAGAGGGATTGGCAACTTCAACGTGGTGCATACTTAACTTAACGCTTTTGATTGCGAGCAATCGCCTCGCTGCAAGCGTCCACTCGCTCACACGTCGCAGGTAGATGAAGCCTGGCGCTCGAGATGGAGGAAGCGCAAGCGGATACAAAGCTCTGGCCTTCGTGTGCATGATAATGCTATTTTTTAATATATATTCTACTGACTCGCTTTTTATTAGTTGGAAAGCAGCAAGGCTGCTGTGAATCTTGCCGTTGTGAAGGGCCACTGGCTGGCGTTCTTCCTCTCCTGGTGCTGCGATTTAAGCAGCACCAAGTCCTGCATTGCAGCAAGTTGAAGTCGTTAGCCAATCAGAATACATGATCTTGAAGAGACGGCGAGGGATCTTTCGAGGTTTTGGCTGGTCATTGGATCCCGCACTTCCAGATCTCCTGTGCCGCGATTTTCTTAATGACATTCGCTCAGCTCGTTCTCTACGGTGTGGTGGTGGCAGCATGGGGGTGCTCCTGTATACGCCGACTTTTACGTGTGTCCTGACGGTTGCCAGGCCATGCTGTTGCCTCGAGACATGGAGATGATCGACGACTGTCTGTGCAACGATGGAGTGGACACCACCAAGGAAGAGCAAGCTGCAGACGCTCAGGACAACGGAAAGTTCGTCTGTCAAGGCCGGAACAAGCCCAAGCACGGGGTGAGAAGCCCGCAATCGGCTCAAGACTGCGACTGTTACCATCCTTACGAGAAGAACGCTGCGTCTCAAGAGTGTGTGCTGACAAGTTGCCCCCGTGCGGGGAATTACGAACCAAAGCCTGGTGTTGCAGACGTCACGTCGCTCGCAGACTGCAACTGCATGGCTCCTTATGTTAAAGCGGAGACGTCGGGACAGTGTCTGATGAATGGAGACAAACGTACTGTTGCAGGCAGCTACCAATGTCCGCCGCATGCTACTCCAACAGACGATGTGCCAAAGTCTTTTGCAGACTGCCATTGTGACTGGGGTTTTGTCCGTAACCACATGGATCAGTGTGAGCGCGAACGCACTGCGTACGTTTGTCCAGTCAACTCTGTGAAGCGGGCGGACCTTCCGATCGACGAACGACCTCGTGGGTTTTTCGATTGTGAATGTCTGGCCAACGGGAACTACCGACGGGATGAGGAACTGCACGCGTGCTGGCCAGTGGTGCAACAGCAGAAGCGAGTGCCCAAGAGAAAACACAACGGCGAGGTAGTCGACGAGTACGAGCTACTGGACGTCATCGACAGGGACATTTACCCGTTCCAATGCCCACCTTTCTCCCGCGCTGTAGCTGCTGTGCCGCATTCGATCGAGCAGTGTCAATGTCTGCTAGGGTATTCCTGGAAGCTACCGGAGATGACTTGTGTACGAACGTCCGCCTACCGATGCCCAGATCATGCCTACAAGCGCACGAAGATCGAAGGGATTGACGTCGAGACGAGTTTCGACGACTGTGCATGCGCTCGAGGATATTTCCTGGATGCAGTAGCCCAACGTTGCGTCCCGTGGATGCTCGCCAATTCCAACCAATGTCCACCTTTCGCGGTCCTCACACGTTGGCCTCTGCAAAGCAATGCCAACTGCGAGTGCGTGTACGGTCTCAACGAGACTGATACGTATCTTGAGACTGAGGCACTGCGCAGGCAAGGCGACAACAGTCCTGTCAAGAAGAGCAAGAAGACATGCAATACAAAGCCAATAGGAGTCGCAGAAAATAGCGCGCGTGGAGCGTTTTCGCAATGTCCGCGCGATTCTTTTGCTACGACGTGGCCTGTGGCTTCTCCAGATGATTGCAGTTGTCTGTCGGGCTTCGAGATGGCTCCTCTTAGTGAGGAAGAGGTTGCTCATGGCGTTGGCGATGGATTCCGTTGCGTAGCATCCTCGGAAAACAATTTGAAGGCAAACGAAGCAGCTGCGGCATGTCGAGCCCCACACGTTATCCATCCGTTGAGCGGAGAGTGTCGTCTCCCCATGGAAGAGATTCCGGCCAAACGAGCTTCGTTCAAAAAGCCACAGCCGCTGGAAGGCGTCATGTTCAGAGGGATCGAGTACGATTATGACATTGTTGATGACAACGTCATGGTGATCCAGGGCGACGTCGCGATCGGCGAACGTTTCAACTGGGAAGAACGACATCCTGATGAAGAGCAAGGCGAGGGCAACAACCGGATTGAGCATGTTCTCCACGGATACTACAACTCGGGACGTGATCACCGCTGGCCTCGATCGGAAATGTGTTTCCAAATCGACAGAACTGCTCGCGTCTTGGCTCACACAATTCTGTCTGCGGCCGAGCATATCACCCACGCCACGGGGTTTAAATTGCATCGCTGCGAAGGTGACAACTGCCGCACTGATATGAACTGCAGGAGTCACGACTTTGTCGTCGTGCAAAGCACCGAGTCGTCATGCTATTCGTTTGTTGGTCGTATTGGCGGACCCCAACGACTCGGGGTGTCCGCAGACTGCGGCTTGGGCAATATGGTGCACGTTTTCCTGCATGCGATCGGACTTCGCCATGCTGTCGACCGCCCAGACCGCGACGAACACGTGCGTATCGCTTGGGAATGCATCCCGGAATCCAAACGAAGTTATTTTGTGGTGGAAGACACGAACGTTGCTTCAGAGTCGAAGAGACCGGCGGATCGCGTTCTTGAGCCACCACCGTACGATCTCTTCAGCATCATGCACCATCCAGCTGATGCTTTTGTTCACTCCGTTCCTGACGACGACCAGCCCGAGTGGTGTCCGAGCATTGTTCCGTTGGTCGCTAGTGATGATGCTCGCCTCGCAATCATGCGGGAAATGGGCCAACGCGAGCGAATGACCAGCTCAGACGTCGAGTCCGTTTGGGCATTATACCCGGGCTTGAAGAAGCGGCATCACCAGCATCAGAAGGCAGGAGAGACTGGCGAAGCGGAAGTCGAAGACTTGCACGAGAGTTTTGTGCACACTCAAGATGATGCAGTGCAGACCGAGTCGGCAGCTGGACATGGTGCTGCTCACCGTGGCTTCGGACAGCGCTTCATCAGCTTCTTGGGTGCTGTTGCGATGCTCGTCGGCTTCGGTGCACTGTTAGCGTTCGCCACGACGGAGTTGCGGCGACGTGCACTGCTCGGGTCTGAAGATTTCTTCTACGAGGCGCCTCTCATCGACTCCAAGAACGATATCTGACCTGTGTAGTGCCTAGTTGGTTAGCTTTTCCTACGACAAATTATGCATGTGCATACAAAAGCCCAATACTTTCAGCCATCAATCCATTGAGCAGCGTTCGCCGCTCATCGTCTGAACTCTAAACAGATCTCGGCGTCCAGCTCTACTACTTGTCCTCGGTCTTCTCGCTTGGCTCGTCAGTCTTGTCACCTTCAGCCTTCTCTTCCGGTGCCTCGACCTTGGGCTCCGGCAGCTTGCCGTCTCCTCCTGCTAAAATGTCCGCGAGCCGTGCGTTCGCATACACGTCGCCTTTGTCCGTCAGGTACTTGGCCAATTGCAACTAATGACCAAAACACAATAAAATAATCAGCAACAATCCTCAAAATCAATACTAACCCATCCCACTCACGTGTTCCTTGAGGATTCCTCCGTTGCCATCATTTAGCAGCTCAATGATCAAGTTGGAGTTGATCTTGCACTCGTCAGCAGCCTCTCTCGCCAACTTGACAGCCTCGTCCCATTGGCCCTGCTTCTTGGCGTTAAGCACCCGGAAGTGGTACATCTTGTAGGTTTCCGTGACTTTCTTCTGCTTCATGAGCTGCACGATCTCGTCCACCGTCTTCTGGTCCTCCTGCGAGGCGTAGTACTGCGCCAGACGCACCAGACTTTGGTTCTTGACATAGTGGCGCACATTCTCAGCCTGCCGCAGGAAGTCCAAGGCCAGGTCGGCCTGCTTGAGCTTAATGCAGGACGAGAAGAAGGAGCCGCTGGCAAACTCCGTTGGGTAGGCCATTTTGGCGTCACACAGCAGGAGCGTCTTCTGCACCTGCTTGAGCTCATCCACGCCCTTCATGTGGCGCACAATGTGGTCAATCTTGAGCGGCGTGAAGTACAGCGGCGCCGTGGGGATCGACAGGCGCGCACCGATGGTCGTCAGCGCCTTGGTGATGTCCGAGACCGATCCCTCCACCTTGGGGTACTCCCAGTTGCCGCTGAAGGCGCGCACCGCCTGCTTCGTGGCGGCCGGAGCCGCCCGCAGCGTCAACTTCCGCAGCGCCAGCATCCTTTGATGTCCAATAGTTCGCAGCCGCTCGTTACTGTCGCAATAAGATCATATTCTCTACGATATAGCATATTCATTTCAGCCAATCAGAAAATGTTTGGTCTGTGGTTCTCCGCTTCTGAAGCAATTACCACTGGAGACTCACGATGGCGGGAGGTATGCAGGCGTTCCGCACGGTCATGTCGATCGGCCGCCGCCAGGGCACGCGCTCGCTGGCGCGGTCCCAGCGTGCGCCGTTCTCTGCTGCCGCCGTGCAGACCCGTTCGGCCGAGGAGTGGATGGAGAACATCAAACTCGCGGCCGAGAAGGACACGCTCATCAAGCGCACCAAGCTGGCGTCGTTCCTCAAGACGGTGACGACGAGCGAGCAGCTGGAGGCCAGCAAGGAGATCATGAAGATCTACGAGCAGAAGCGCGTGGACCCGGACGCCAACGCCGCCGGCCTGTTCGTCAAGAAGGCGCTGGAGCTGAACGCCCCCGACGTGGCGTTCGACGTGCTGGAAGCCAACTACCGCATCGGGCTGTTCCTGGAGCCGGCCACGCTCAACAAACTGCTGTCCAAGTTCCTCAAGGACGGAGATTTCGACAAGGTGTTTGCGCTGCACGAGATTGGCAGTCAAAAGTACAAGGTCAAGTCCACAGAGCGTACTTACGACATCCTCATCCGGTACGAAAATAAGGACT
The DNA here is from genome assembly GCA_011947345.1 of Phytophthora quininea. Lineage (NCBI taxonomy): Eukaryota > Oomycota > Peronosporomycetes > Peronosporales > Peronosporaceae > Phytophthora > Phytophthora quininea. Next base: position 12,059 of record JAAVTG010000262.1, on the reverse strand, counting down.
ATGGTGGGGGATTGAGTGAAAGAAATCTGATGGTAGTTTGTGATGATAGAGCTGCGATTGAGCAGGAGGACTATGAGAAGGCGGTGGAGTTTCTTCGGACTGCTGCGTGAGTATTGCTTCGACTTGTTAAAGCTGACGAGGAAGTTGCTGAGTGTTGGGTTGGGTTGTGAATTGATAGTGAGGCGCACAAGCTGCAGCGCGTGACGTGCAACAACCTTCTGTTCAAGCTGAAGGACAATGACATGCAGGAGAAGGTGAGTCTGAGTTGATAGTGTTGCTGTTGCCGGTACTTCTTTCTAACGCCTCTCTGTGGCTGGTTTTGTTTCCAGATTGATGAGGTGGCTGCGCTCATGAAGACTGCAGGCGTAGAGCCCAACGAGACCACGAAGAAGATCCTGCAGTAGGCAGGGTCGGCTCGATTGCCGAATCCTGGACAAAGCATTGCAATCACCAAATAAAAACAATCAACTGATGCCACAGACCTGGTCATGAATTCCACAGCGATGCACTCGCACAGCGCCCCAGTGCCGGTACATGTAAAACGCCAACTCGTCCAACGTGTTTCTTCCACCAGCTGCAAATCATCCTTGCAGACTTCTGCTTGATCGACATTTCACTGGCATTGATGTTGTTCAAAGCGGTAAATACAGTAGTTCAGCATGCTTGTTCGCGTGTTCACTTTAGTTCTCCACGTCAAAATCTACTGGCGACGTCTAGACTTGTTCACTCGAACGAGCTGATCCTTGAACCTTACTTGGTCTGGTTCTTGACGCCGAGAATACGGGCGCGGATCTCTTCCTGGTCTCCCAGGTAGAAGGCGCTGAGCGGCGCAATGGCATCCTTGTGCGGGATGGGCTTGAGGTTCTCGTCCAAGTGGTAGACCAGCGGGGCGCCCGTGGGGATGTTGAGGCCCGTGATCTCATCCTCCGAGATGTTGTCGAGGTGCTTGACCAGCGCGCGCAGACTGTTGCCGTGCGCAGCGATCACGACGTTCTTGCCCGCGGTGATGCTGGGCACAATGGTCTTCTCCCACTCAGGCAGCACCCGAGCCGCGGTGAGCTCCAGGGACTCGGCCAAAGGCAAGTCCTTCTTAGGGACGTCCTTGTACTTGACGTCGTTGCCTGGGTAGTACTCGCTAGAGGTGTCGAGGTCCGGCGGCGGGATGTTGTAGCTGCGACGCCACTGCAGCACCTTCTCGGCGCCGTGCTTCTCCACCGTAGCCTGCTTGTCGAGGCCGGTGAGTGCGCCGTAGTGGCGCTCGTTGAGTCGCCACGTCTTGAACACGGGGACCCACATCTGGTCGGTCTGCTCCAGCACGTGCCACAGCGTGCGGATGGCGCGCTTCAAGTAGGACGTGTAGGCGACGTCGAAGGTGTAGCCTTCCTTCTTCAGCAGCTGGCCGGCGGCTGCTGCCTCCTTGTTGCCCTTTTCCGAGAGCTGCACGTCGTACCAGCCCGTGAACAGGTTCTTCTTGTTCCACTCGCTCTCGCCGTGGCGGATGAGCACCAGCGTGTGCGTGTGCTTCATAGCCTTCTGCTGGCGGTGCAGCGTAGCCAGCGAGCGGTTGGCGGTGAGCGCAATGGAGCGGCGCAGAGCGAAGACCATCTTCGGAGACTTGCGGGCTGGGCGGCGAATCGACTTCTGCTTGGAGTAACTGGATCGCTGTTTGGCGATCTGCCGCTGCGCTTGTCTGTGCACCGCAGCCACTCAGCTTACTCATACAGGGCGACCAGGAAGTCACAAGGAATCGGAGCAGATGGTGAGCAAGATCACTTTGCTTGATCAGTGTTGAGCTATGACTTTGTATTTCCTCTTTGCGTGATTCATCCTAGTCGCGATCTGTACGTCCGAGACGAGCGCTCGGCTTTATTGCGTGAAAGGGGTCCAACGACTACAGTCTTGCCCCTTTCTGCGCATTTGCAGAAGGCTTGGAGCAACTAAAAGTCCTCCTGCGACTTCCGTACGATACGACGGCAGTGCTTCTTGAAGCCTTCCTTGTCGTTTCTCCATTCCACCTGCAGCGTCAAAAGTCCGTCAGTGCCAAGACCAAACCCACCCGCTTCATTGCAAAACCTACCGCGGCATCGATATTGGCCGGCGAGTCGTCGTTCGGGTCCGAGAGCATGGAGATGACCGACACTAAGATGGACTCGACGCCCAGGATGGGGCGCCACCGCTCGTCCGCCGTCTCCTGCTGGTTCAGCTGGTCCTCTCCAGGCGGGTGCAGGATCGAGATGCACACCACGCCGTTCGCGTACACTGCAGCAACGCCAGTCATCAGTCTATACTCCTGCGGAATTAAATATTCTTTAGGACATACCGTTGGGGTGCCACATCTCCGACTTGAACGTCATCTTGGGCGGCATGTTGGGGAAGTCCGAGGAAGTCCAGCACCGCCTTGAAGAAGCCGCCCTCGTACAGCGTGTCGGGCGGCCCCACCAGCATGATCTCCCAGTTGAAGATGTTCTCGTCGTCGCCCAGCCCCACGGACACGCCCTCGGGAGGGTTCCGGCTCATCTCTACAGCCGCCACAACTATCCGTAAGCGAGTACGCGTCGAGACAGAGGAGGGGAGACCCAGACGCACCTAGAAATTGCCTCCGCAGAAGCTCCTTCGCGTAGTCCGTCGCCATGTTCGACCCGATCTCACCGCCTCGGGACCTTTTCCGATTGTGTGCCTATCGCAAACCCTGCATTCGAGAATAACGGAAAAGGTAACTCTAAGGTTCAAGCAGCCAATCAAAACGAACCACTCACAAGTTTTATAGGAATTCGTTATCTACAATATGGAGCTTTGCTTGCTGTTTGGAGTTCATCTCCCTTCTCGATGCGGATCTCCGACAGCGCATTGATGGTGCTGGTCTCCACGAAAGTGGAGGCTGGCGCAATAATTGGACCCTTGGAGGCTTCAGCTCGCTCTACTCGAGACGCAGCGTTGAAAACATACACGCCGGCGACCACGAGCACCATGCCGCACCAATTCAGCGGCGTCACCACTTCGCCGTATCTCCAGATGGACAGCACGATAATCAGTGCTCGCTTCACACAGTTGGCCACGCTGTGAGTCACCGGCGACACCAGACTCATGAGCGTGTACGCGAGCATGCTCTGGATGTAGAAGGCCAGACCGTCCAGCATAAGCAGCACGAACACGTACGTTGCCGACCGGTCCGTCTTGTTGGCCTCAAGTACTGGATCGGGCGGTGTCGCCATCCAGTTGTAGGCGATAAACATGAGCTGCATGATCACCGCAAGGACACTAGTGTAGAGCTGCAACTGCGACGTCCTGGACGAGACGCATCAACAACAGCGGTCAGTGTTATCTTTGCATCGCTGTAGGGTCAATTTTTACGTACGTGTACGACCGATTCAGCAGTCTCTTGGTCAACACGTTCTGGATGCAGTCGACGCAGTTCGACATGAGCGCAGCAACGAAGCCAATGACGTGGAACGAGCTGTCCGACAAGCTGCAGAAGATGAGGCCCAGCACGATCGGGATCAGCGACAAGTTGACTCTCCATCCTGTTCGCTGTCCAAGCAGAAAGTAGGTCAACAGGACCGTGAAGAACGGCGCCGACGACTTAATCGTTTCTGCAGCAATTCATCGCACAACGTCACAACAGATTCCTCCCCCAACGCAACAGGAACTCGTTGGCAACGTACGTGTGAAGGACACTGCAATGTACTTGAGTGCTGTCAGCCCCAGTAGCACCGTGAGGATGCGTACGCCAGCTAGCACCACCATGTCCTTAAGTCCGTCGTTCAGCACCTTGGTCAAGCTGCGCTTGCACACAGTCCAGCCCACCAGATAGAGCTCAAAGCCGATGCCGCCCACCACCGACATGCCGAGTTGAGCCAGCGATAGGAGGTTCGAGTCCACGCGCAGCTTGGCCACCACGTAGCGGTTGGTCCAGAGCGTCACGAGGCTGATGACGTACCATCCTGGAAGAAGAAATCAGCGACAAAACTGATCGACAACTAACCACCGGTACGCACCGGCGATGCAGAGCGCGATCTTGGCGTCCGTGCCGCGCAGCGAGATGCCCTTCTTCTTGTCGTGGAACTCGCCCATGGCTCCACGCTGTCCAAATGCCGTCTAACGGTACGTCAGCCAGATGGAGTGCAAGGCTTGCCGCCGACAGGGCGACCGAACTACTGAACTAGGGATTTTCCGTTGCGATTTTCGCCCAATCAGATCGCCGGACGATTATTGTTTTGAAGTTGCTGTAATATTCATCCGAGAATAGCTACTTTAGCAGACTTGGTCGGCCAACTTGCGCTCCGGCGCCATGGGGGCCAAGAGCTCCAAGCCGTCGCCCATCCACGTTCAGCCGGAAGCTACAGCCGTCGAGGTGTTTCAAGACGCGTCCTCTGAAGCCCCGCGAGACGCCGCCAAGAAGCAAAAGAATGTTGTAGCAGCTCAAGGAGGCAGAGTCCAAGCTGTGAAAGGCATCGGAAAACACGACGAGTCAGCAGACAATCACAATACAGAGTCCAGGAGCAACATTGCTTCGATTGGGAGTCTGGATAGCGGAGACAAGCAGTCTGATGCAGACGGCAAGGCCAAGAAGAAGCGGCGACGCAGTAAGAAAGATAAAGGCAAACAGTCTTCACCAAGGCTCGTACGAGCGCAGACACAACTAAATGAGCTGAAGAATGTCAAACCGCTATTGCAGCAGAGCCCGCAGGCGAGACAGCAGTATTTTGAACAGATCAAGGACGCGTACGCTCTAGACGAAGAGGCCAAGAAGGCGCCGCCACCAACCGCCCAGACGCGGTTTTTCAACCTGGATAATTGGCGGAAAGCGCCCCAAACGCCGTCAGGGAAGAACTCCATACGAGAAGAACCGACTCCAGACTCTCCGTCTCCTCAACGTCCCCACGTCAGTTCAAGCGATCTAGAATACCTTTTTTCTTGTGGACAAGCTAACGTTTTTCCGTGTTGCAGACGGCAGGGTTGACCGCACGAGGTTTCTTGTCGAGCGGTCGAAGTTCTCGTGCCATCACAGAGTTCTCTGATGGCCACGGAGAAGAGAGAAGGCAAAATAGTAGCCGAGTTATGGCACCGGACGACGTCGAGCCGATGACCCCAGAAGATTCGAGGACAGCACCAATCCGTATGAGCAATGCAGGGGTTTCCAACCAGCTGGACCATGGCGCTAGGGCAATGCAAGCAGGTCAAGGCAAAGAGCGACAAATACCTTCTCTGTGCTCCCAGAGGTCGTGTCTCTCCGACCAACTTCGTCTCGACGATGTCGACGAAGATCTCATGGAAAACATACTATCTAGTGGAGTAGATGCAAGAAGAAGTCCTCCATAAGGATATTGTTCGACAAAACTGTTTCATTGGTCAAAAGTAGTTCCTGCCAATCAAACTCGCTCTCTCGTTAAAGTACGACGTATCATTGCTAACTTTTTACAAAGAGGGAGAACGTGAAGAAGCAGCAACGTAGAAGACATGGCGCAGTGGAGACGCTTCGCCTTCTTCGACAAGGAGGTGCTCAAGGATGCCAATGGCCCGTGGATGAAGGCGTGTTTCTCCTCTATCTTCCGCTGTAACTCCCCTCTCTAAAGCTCGTTCTGTGGGCCAAAACTAGGGCGTGGACATCACCTCTATGAGTGCTAACCGAGGCCTCATCTGCGTGGGTGATGCTGACGGGTTCGTGCACCTGGCCAACCGCTCGCTAGAGGCGCGCAAGTTCCAAGCACACGAGCACTTTGTATCGCACGTCGTCATGGTGCGGATCTCCCAGCTACTTTTAATATTTTTAAAGCAGATATTCTAATTTTTACTATTGCAGATGCAACGCAGTAATGTGCTGGTGACAATTGGGGACGGTATTGATCCGCGGGATGAGGAGCTGCGAGCACAGTCCAAAGCAATTGCCGAAGCAGGAAGAGCTCCCAATGCTGAAGATGTGAGTAAAGATATTTATCTTGTTGATAGTAATTATTAGACTGACAAGAAATGTTGCAGATGTATGCCTCCAAGCCGTCCGGGAAGAGCACTGCAGTGGTGCGTTTCTGGCGTACGGACCAACAGGACAGAGAGGGCAAACCGAAGCTGCTCCAGCAGATCCCTGTCTTTGCTAAGAAATATCCAGAGGAGGCGGTCACTGCGTTCGCTGTAAACGATGATCTGAGTCAGTTCGCGGTGGGTCTGAAGAACGGCGCTGTAATCCTGTTCCGTAGCGACCTAAAGCGACGCTCAGATCGACTGCCCCATTTGTTGCAACCTGCAGGACAGTTCCCTGTCACGGGACTTTCGTTTACTAGCAAACCGGTCACCGCTTCGGTGTCGCATGTGTTTTTGTATGCGTCCACGCGACGCGGACTTACTTGTTACCACTGCTCTCATGACGACCCGGCGTTGGTCAAGAGTGCTGGAGGAGCTGCTGCATTGCCGCCACGCACTACGGTGCTTGACGAGCGTGGTGTGGATATGAATTGCTCCTGCGTGAACGAGGAAGGCGAGATTGCGGTGGGACAAACCGATGCAGTGTACTTTTACACAACTGAAGACCGTTCTGTTTGCTTTGGTTTCGAAGGTGAGAAGAAATACCTGAGTTTCTTCAAGCATTATTTGCTGGTGGCGCATGTGGATCCCCGTGGCCGACACCAAGTGAATGTTTACGACCTGCAAAACAAGTTTATCGCATTTAACTGGACGCTTACGAACACCAATGCCAAACCTGGTATGCGCAAGCCACCGATTCCATCTAACGCGCGTGCACCTGGTGCACGGTTTGGCTTGGACGAAATGGAGGAGATTCGCCATGTTGTATGCGAATTTGGTGCCATCTTTGTGGTGTCTTCGATGGGACACGTTTACCGCTTAAGTGAAAAGGATACGACGTCCAAGTTGGAGATCTTGTTCCGTAAGAACTTGTACTCGATCGCCATTTCTCTGGCGTTCAGCTCCAACTACGACGTCAACAGTATCATCGATATTTTCCGCATGTATGGAGACCACCTTTATCAGAAAGGGGACTATGATGGCTCGCTGCGGCAATACGTTCGCACTATTGGTCATGTCGAGCCTTCGTATGTGATCCGCCGCTTCTTGGACGCTCAACGCATCCACAACCTTACTGCTTACTTGGAAGCTCTTCACGAGAAGGCGTTTGCAAATGCTGAGCACACGACTCTGTTGCTAAATTGCTACACCAAGCTAAAGGACGTCAAGAAGCTTGACAAGTTCATCCAGTTGGACGAGGTAATTGATGCTAAGAAGACTAACGGGTCTAAGAGTGACAGTGATTCAGGTGCTGTTACTCCCAGAGGGGCGCAGCAGCCTCCAACCTCAACTTCGATGTTGAGACGGCTATTAGCGTGCTGTGGGAGAACTACCCACAGCACGCACTGACGCTGGCGAAGAAGCACGAAGAGCACAGCTGGTACTTGAAGATCCAGCTTGACCACATCAGCTACGTAGACTCTGAGGACTCTGCTACTTTGTCTGAAAACGAGAAGGAGAGAGTGGCTGACGCGCTGGAGTACATTGAGCACCTCAGTTTTTCAGAGGCCGACTCTAATTTGAGGAAGTATGGGCGAACATTGGTGACCCATTTACCGGGTCCAACGACTGAGCTCCTAAAGCGGCTGTGTACGGGTAAGTTTGTGCCAGGCAATCCGTCATTGAAGTCGGATCCAGGCGACTTCTTGCATCTATTCGTCTCTCATCGCGCGCAGCTCAAGGAATTCCTCCAATACATTGTGGAGGTGGAGACTGTAAGCAACACTTCTATTGGTAACACACTGCTGGAAATGGTGCTAAGTGATGATGACGAAGATGGAGAGACTGGCACTCGCTCGGTCGAGGAGAAAGAAGAGGCTGTACTTCGTATCCTTGACAATCCGCGTGTGAAATACGACGAAGATCACGCTTTAATTCATCTACAGATGCACGGCATGAAGAAGGGTAAGCGCTATCTGTACAACAAACTGCACATGTACCACATGCTGGTGCAGTTTCACATCGAGGAGAACGACGACCAAAGTATTCTAGAAGAGGTTCGCAAACATGGCGATAAGGACCCGAATCTGTGGTCGTTAGCACTCAAATACTTTGCGGAACGTGGTCCACTGCCGAAGGGCGCTTCTAGTGGCGAAGAGTGGAAGGAGTTGAAGCAGCTCCTAGCTTTGATTGATACAAACCCAGCCATCCCGCCACTGCAGGTGGTCCAGGTGCTCAGTCAGTCTCGTGAACTGCCAGTATCTGTGATTAAACAGTATGTGGTTAACCAACTGGCTAGCGATGAGAAGAAGATCGACGAAGATGAAGAGAAAATCAAAGCTTTTAAGAGCGACACGAAGCAGATGAAGGAGGAAATTGCCCAGCTGAGCAGTCGTGCAGTGGTCTTCCAGGCTACAAAGTGCGATCTGTGCAACCACGACCTGGATCTCCCCGCTGTGCACTTCATGTGCCAGCACAGCTTCCACCTCAACTGCATTTCGGAGACGGATCGCGAGTGCATCACGTGCTCTCTAGACCACCGTCATATTCTTGGCCTGAAGACGCAGCTTGAGCAAAAGGCTGGCAACCACGAGCAGTTTTACAACCAACTTGAGACCGCAGCTGATGGTTTCCACACGATCGCCGAGTACTTTGGCAAGGGCATCTTCAAGAGCAACGAAGTGATGCTAGACGAAGGATCATTCGAAACACGCTTCAGCGCCGAGTTTTAGCTGCTAGACTCGCAGGTTTGAAGCTTTGCTTTGGTAGTATTTGAATCCGTGTGAATAATCTTCGTTGGCAAAAATGGCTTGACGCTTATGTGAGATCGATGATCTCCGATACATTATGTCGTGGACGCTTGCGACCTCGCTCATTTAAGCCGGCTGGAGCTCCATTAGAAGCTGTAGATGTCAGGCGATCCGCGTTCTCTTCCTCTCCATCGTCAAGTAGATCGATAATTGTTGGGTTATCATTTCCCGACGCGGTCTGTTGAAGTGCATCGAGTTCATCGGTGTCATCAAGAATGATGGCAGATCTCGATACATGCCGTTGGTTGGCTTCTACTGGCGCAATGGTTGCGTTTTCGTCCTCATCACTGCCTTCAAGTCCGAGGATCTCATGAGAGGAACCTTCACGCTCTACATTTCTGCAATTCTCATTGTCTCTCCGTCGACGTTCAGCTGCCTCCAGCACTTTACGCCAAAGTGTCTGAGGATCAAGCACCTCATCTGTCGGCCGTGTCGTTGATGAAGATCCAAGTCGCCGACTCGATTCGCCTCCAAGCAATCGATGGTACTAAGCCCAATAACAAATTCGTGAGTATTTTACCCAATTGCAACTTTGATGTTGCTTACCTGTTCCCTTCGCTGAGCTGCGAGCACTGCAGCAAAGCGGATTGGGACGCCTGCACCTTGTCCACCTAGTCTCTGTCCTTCCCCAGCGCTACCAAACTTGACACCTTCCTCACCCGTCAAGCCTCGCACTATCAACGTCTCCATCTCGCTCTTCAGCGCGTCCAAATACTGATCACCAGCACTACCAGTTATCATCATTTTTCCAAGTATTTTATCTAAAGTTTTCTATTTACTTGCCTTGTAGAAGGCTTGGTTGTGTGGTCCGTGCACCATGTGTGTGAGTTCATGCAGCAGAGTCTCCAGTAGGGCTTCGTAAGGTAAGAAGACGTTGGTATTCGACTGTGGACGCACTTCAAGTCAACATTTCATCAGTGAAAAAAAATCACTGCCACAACCTTTTCCCTTTCTTACATCGAATGTAGATTTTGGCGCCGCGGTTCACGTTCATCCCCAGCAAGGAGTCATTCTTAGGGAAGAACTCGAGCAGCCGCCGCACACGGAAGCGTCTTTGCGTCAGGATGGGCAGCACAGCAGTCGCCAGTCGCTCCAGGAGCTGCTGCGCACGCTCGCGCTGCGGCTGCCGCACCAGCGCCTTCACCTCCGGGATGGCGAAAGTGGGCGGCATTATTACAATCATACGCTGAAGAATGTTGGTGCGGCGTCGATGTAGCCATGTTGACGCGTACGTGTGTGAGCCGGGGCGATCTGGTTGCGCCGCCCGCGCCGATTACCCACGCCCTCAGATTACCCACGGATGGCACCGCTAGAGAGCTCTTGGTGGCTGGCCCCACTCCCTCATTCCTCTATTTCCCAAGAGCCACTCAAGCCAAGAAGCTCCTCCACAGTCAAACACCATGGCATCTCCGTCGGAACCCGGCGATCCAGACCCCCAGCCGTACGTCGCGGTGCAGACGCCACGCTCGGCCGATGCTCAAGCGCTCAAGGTGCAAGGCGACTCTGCTCCTACCAAGGCTCCGACGACCAAGCAGCAAGTGAGCATGGTGGAGCTCTTCAGCTTCGCAGACTCGACCGACAAGGTGCTGATGGCGCTGGGCACGCTAGGGCGCTGGTCGCCGGCTTACTGCGCCCGATGATGGTCGTGCTCTTCGGCAACGTCATCAACTCCTTCGGCTCGGCTTCGACCGACGATATCAGCAGCAAGGTCAACACAATCGCGCTTCAGTTCACTATCGTCGGCGTCGTCGGCTTCTTCGGGGCTTCCTGCAGGTTTACTGTTGGTCAATCACGGCATCTCGCCAGTCGAAGCGCATCCGAAGTCTCTACGTGCACGCAATCATCACCAAAGAGATCGGTTGGTTTGATGTCCATGACCCCATGCAGCAATCTTCGCGCGTAGCGGACGCTACCATCGCCATTCAGGACGGAATGGGCGCCAAGATGAGCGACCTGCTGCATTTCACGTCCACTGTGGTGGCTGGCATCGTGATTGCGCTGATCAAAGGCTGGGAGCTCACACTGATCTTGATCGCTGTCGTGCCATTTGTGGTTGCAAGCGGTTTGCTCGCCAAGAAGGTCATCATGGCTGCTACCAAGAACGGTATCCAGGCGTACGCCGAGGCTGGCGCTGTAGCGCAGGAATCTCTCAGCAACATCCGTACCGTTCACATGTTCAACTCGGTGGAGCATTTTGTGGAGAAGTACAGTCGGGCACTCGATGGCGCTCGTGTAGCTGGCGTCAAGAAGGCTTTCGCTGTTGGCTGGGGAGTGGACTGATGTATTCGATGATTTTCTTCATGTACGCGATAGGGTACTTTGTCGGCGCTGTCTTCGTTGCAAACGACAACCTGGACGGCAACACTTGTACCAACTCGGGTTGTTACAACGGCGGACGAGTCCTCACGGTATTCTTCGCAGTGATGCAAGGCTCCATGGCGCTCGGTCAGGCGGGACCAAGTCTGCAGGCGGTCTACTCAGCTTGTGCTGCTGCTTTCGACGTCTTCGAAGTGATCAAGCGACCGTCGCTGATCGAGCCGACAAACGACAACGAAGGTAAGAAACTCCAGCAAGTCGCTGGCAGCATTGACATCGAAAATGTGCGGTTCGCGTATCCATCCCGTCCTGACGTCGAAGTTTGTCGAGGTTACTCGTTGCAAATCAAAGCAGGTGAGACTGTGGCGTTGGTGGGGCCAAGTGGGAGTGGCAAGAGCACTGTGATCTCATTGCTTGAGCGGTTTTACGACACTCTGGAGGGGCGGTGAAGATTGACGGGGTCGACGTTCGCAGCTTGAATGTGAAGTGGCTGCGTGGACAGATTGGTCTAGTCGGTCAGGAACCGGTGCTTTTCGCGACTTCCATCATGGAAAACATCCGCCATGGTCGACCTAACGCTTCTGATAGCGAGGTAATTGAGGCCGCCAAAATGGCGAATGCGTTCGACTTCATATCGGAATTCCCAAGGGTTTCGAGACTGAAGTCGGTGAGCGTGGTGCGCAGCTTCAGGAGGTCAGAAGCAACGTATTGCAATCGCGCGTGCTATCATCAAGAACCCGCCGATTCTGCTACTAGATGAAGCAACGAGTGCCTTGGACACGGAAAGTGAGCGTATCGTCCAGGCATCTTTGGATCGACTGTGGAGGGATCCAACCGTACAACCATTATCGTAGCGCATCGACTATCTACGATTCGAGGAGCAGACCGTATCGCTGTGCACAGTGGCGGACAAATTGTGGAGCTCGGGTCGCACGATGAATTGGTAAAGATCCCCAACGGACACTACCGTCATTTACT